>JANHQD010001941.1:0-94648 GCA_024721195.1 Marasmius sp. AFHP31
TTCCAAATCCAGTGATCACCGATGATCTCCAGATAGAAGCAAAGCGTGAGGTGGAAGCGAGTGCTGGTTTACAGGGAGGTGTTGAGGCCGGTTCGAGATTGGAGCTTAGACATCAGGTTTGGTTCAAGCCTTGTAATTTGCACTCTTGGTTTGCTCACATACTGCTCGTGCAGGTTCGCCATCAAGTCGCAATTCCTCCTGGGCACAATTACATTCCCATATCGCAACATGTGCCTCCTGCGAAACCGCATCGAGAGTACAAATTTGAACTCGATCCGTTCCAAAAGGTTTCAGTGTCCGCCATACAGCGCAACGAGAGCGTTTTGGTGTCTGCACATACTAGCGCTGGGAAGACTGTTGTCGCAGAGTACGCAATCGCCCAGTGTCTGGCAAAGAGACAGCGGGTGATATACACAAGTCCGATCAAGGTGGCATTTTCCAGTCAGAGTCTACCAGCCGACGACCTACTAATCAATGAACATAGGCTCTCAGTAACCAAAAATATCGAGAGATGTTGGCAGAATTTGGCGATGTAGGACTCATGACTGGAGATGTCACAATCAACCCCTCAGCAACGTGTTTGGTCATGACGACCGAGGTGCGTCTTCCTTTAGCTCTCATGTATAACAATGATTGAATATGAAGCATCAGGTTCTTCGTTCCATGCTCTATCGAGGCTCGGAAATTATGCGTGAAGTCGCCTGGGTTGTTTTCGACGAAATTCACTACATGCGAGATAAGGAACGAGGGGTAGTATGGGAAGAAACTATCATCCTCCTTCCTCACACCGTCCGATACGTCTTCCTCTCAGCCACGATCCCCAATGCGATGCAATTCGCTGAGTGGATTTGCAAGTCGCACGAACAGCCCTGTCACGTCGTCTACACCAACTACCGACCAACGCCACTTCAACATTACCTCTTCCCGAAGGGAGGGGAGGGAATCTACCTTGTCGTCAACGAAGAGGGCGAATTCCGGGAGGGCAGCTTCAGCAAAGCGATGGCAGAAGTGCAAGAGCGAATGGGAGGGGATCCGGCTCGTCCTCAAGGCGGCAAAACACAGAAGGGACACACGAAAAAGGGCGGAGAGAAGGAAGGTGAGTACTTGGGACCCCGCGTTCATGCGACATCAAGCTCATCGTCTACAGGTCCCTCCGACATCTCGAGAATAGTGAAGATGATCATGGTGAAGAACTTCAATCCGGTCATCGTGTTCTCTTTCAGCAGACGTGAATGCAAGGCGAACGCAAAGGCAATGTCCAAGTTCGAGTACAACTCAAAGGATGAACAAGCCCTCGTTTCGAATATCTTCAACAACGCCATTGAAATCCTTGCACCCGACGACCGTCAATTACCCCAGATTCTAAGCCTGCTGCCACTTCTGAAGCGTGGAATCGGGGTCCATCATAGTGGACTCTTACCGACTCTCAAAGAAGTTATTGAGATTCTCTTCCAGGAGGGCCTCATCAAAGTACTTTTCGCGACGGAGACCTTCTCAATAGGTCTTAACATGCCCGCAAAGACCGTCGTCTTTACGGATACACGCAAATTCGATGGTCAGGAGCAGAGAAACCTTTCTTCCGGAGAATACATCCAGATGTCCGGGCGTGCTGGACGTCGAGGACTTGATGATAGAGGACTCGTGATCGTGATGTGCGATGAGAAGTTGGAACCTACAGCTGCGAAGGGCATGATCAAGGGAGAAGCTGACCGGCTGGACTCTGCTTTCTATCTTGGTTATAGTATGATCATGAACTTGATGAAGGTGGAGGGAATCAGTCCGGAATACATGCTGGAGAGATGTTTCCACCAGTTCCAGAACAATGCGGGGTTGCCCAAACTGGAGGACGGTATGTCTATACTCGATGACTTGTCTGGCTTAATAGTGACTGAAGTTGGTCGACAGAGCTTCAGGCTGAGGAACAATTCAAAAACTCGATAATTGTACCCGACGAAGATCGAGTGACTGAGTATCACGGATACCGTCAACAGCTTCTACGCATGGGTGCTGACTTGAGAATGGTCATAACCCACCCATCCTACTCTCTTCCTCACCTAAAGCCCGGTCGCCTTATCAAAGTCAAGCACGGGGAACTCGATTTTGGTTGGGGAGTGGTCATTGGCTATGAGAAACGGGGATCCAAGGTACATGCACATCGTAATGGAGGTTTTATTCAGCGCTGACACGGCTTTTCCTAGCGTTCACCGTTGCCATCAGGTGGCGACCTTCCGCCTCACGAGCAGTATATTATTGATGTCATCCTGAACGTTATCCCCAGTGGAACTGTCTCAACTGAAGACCGCGTGAACGTCACGCCTACCCCACGGAACATTCAACCATGTCTACCGAGCAAAAAAGGATCGCCTCTCGTCGTACCCGTGCTTCTTTCAGCCATAGAGAGCATCAGTCAGTTTCGGATACACCTCCCGCAGGATCTCCAACACGAACAAGCGAGGGAGGCGGTCTGGAAGAGTGTTTTGGAAGTTCATCGACGGTACCCGAATGTGATATTATTGGATCCTATCAAGAATATGGGTATCAAGGATGATAAGTTCATAGCCCTCGTCCAGGTTCGTTTGACTCCCTTTCTCTCTCTATCGCGGCTTCGGACGACTAAGATACAAACACCTACTCTCGACACCAGAAAATCGAGGCAATGGAGAATCAGATGGTTCAAAGTCCTCTTCATGGGGATCCTCGACTCGGGCAACTCCTCGCTTCGTTCTCAAAGAAGGTGGAATCTCAGGATCGGATACGAAATCTCAAGAAGCAGATACAAGCGACCCAAGATCTCCTGCAGTTGGAAGAGCTCAAGCGCCGGAAACAAGTACTGAGACGATTAGGCTTCACCACTGCCGATGATGTCGTGGATCTCAAAGGTAGAGTGGCTTGTGAGATCAGTACCGGAGACGAGCTTTTGCTAACGGAGTTGATATTCAATGGGGTTTTCAATACGTTGGAGCCGGAGCAGTGTGCAGCGCTTTTGAGCTGTTTCGTGTGGGACGATAAGGTATAGGGTCTACTTCGATTTACTCCCTTCGCGTTCGGTGGTGCTCAGTCTCTTCTAGAAAAAGCGTCCAACAAAGCTGAAGGAAGAGCTCGCTTCCCCGCTTCGGGTTCTACAAGAGATAGCTGGGCGTATAGCGAAAGTTTCGCAGGAGTCAAAATTGCCGGTCGACGAGGATCAATACGTCTCATCTTTCAAGGCCGAACTCATGGAAGTGGTCATGCAGTGGTGTAAAGGGGCATCTTTCTCTAGGATATGCAAGGTATTTGACTCCATAATTCTTATTGCCGAACCAATCTTGACGTGGTCATCACATTCAGCTCGCTGGCCAAAGTGTATTCGAGGGGAGTCTTATCCGGGTGTTTCGCCGCCTGGGTGAACTCCTTCGTCAGATGGCGATGGCGGCGAAAGTGATTGGGAACAGTGAGTTGCAGCAGAAGTTTGAGAAGGCGTCGGAGATGCTTGAGCGACCTAAATCGGTCATTTTCTGTTCGTCTTTGTATCTTTAGAACTTCGCAACGTAGGTTTTTCGCGCCTGTACATAGTCAAAGCTCTACATACTCAATACTAGGATGATGCGTTGGCAGTTTCTCGTTGTCGCTCGGTGGATCTCGGTTGCAGTAAGCAACCACGGACAAGTAAATATACACGGGCGAATGGCGCTCACAGGCTGTGGGCCATTTAACGTGTCATTGTAAGCTCGGACTCGAGTACCAATAGCAGTTGTATGTCCATTGGTGTGAAGATTTTAGGCTTTAGCTGTCCAGTGGGCGAGGTCGCCGTACTTATATCCGCTCAACTTCATTCAGTTCGAGCTTTGAACAGCCCACGCCAAAATTGTGGTGTCTCCGACAGTCCGTTGGCTCGAAGTGTAGCCTTAGTGGGGCCTTTCAATCATTCCAATACATAGCTAGGAATGTCTGAGGACCGGTTGTATGGGTCTCATTGAACGTGAACCTGTTCAATGCCACATATACCGCGGTACCAGAGGAACGGCCTGACACTGTACGTAGAAACTTGCGAGTCATTACCTGGCATCGGGAGTTGCTCAACGCTCAGGAGTCAAGTACTCACAACGGCATTTCTTATTGAGGTGGCTCGCCGTGCATCATGAGCAAGACTCAGACTGGCCACAGTTAGCAACAAGTTCCAACGTGGGACTTGGGCACCTGGGCACTGCCGCGTACCTTTCAGTTCTTCTTCCATAATCCATCATGTTCCTCACAGTCCTCGCCCCTGCAAATTCAACAGAACGATTCATTCTCTGCTAGCTTCGGCTTTATAACCTCATGGAAGTGAGCATGACCTCAGAGATCGTAGATTGTCGTGAAGGAACAAAACCAGCCGAATCACCAATCCCAACCAATCCAGAACTACCCCTGCGACGATTTGGACATGCCCGGCCCATCTGCAAAGTCTGGCCTCATTTCGATACTTATGGAGTGCATCATATACGGTGAGATGGGAGTCCCATCGCGAGAAGGAGAGCTTAGACTTATCCTTCACCCATAGGCATATATATTACCGTTTTCCTCCGGACGTTTCACATTCTCCGCAGGAAAGTGGAACCAGGCTTTGTGTTTGCTTATCTGGCGGGTACAGCGCTTGTTTTGTTCGCTTTAATAACTCTGGTAAGTTTTTGGATGCTTTGAGTTCGAACTAAGCTAAAGTCAGGTGTAGAGACTCATTGTAGACATAACAATCACGGTACAAACGCTCACTGCGAAGCATGGTCCGATCCCAGCTTCTCGCGAACTGGAGAAGCTCAGCTGCGGGGCTCATGTCTCCCTCACCACCATTGCCGACATCTTCATCGTGAATTACATCGTGTTTGAAGGGGGAAAACTCGCCTGGCTAATCCCAATGACTAGATTTACCGTGTCTTCGCAGTGTGGTCTCGAAGTCTATTGTCCTCTGCCATTCCTTGCTTGCTGTTGGTTGCCGGTATCAGTAAGCCTACTTTTTGATTCTCGACCAATCCACCATTCTAACTTGGCTTCAGCAAGCGGTGGGTTGTTGATAGCCAATACCGGCAAGTATGGCTTCAATGAGCCTAGAAGCCTTTTCACCGCCTATTACTGTATCACTCTTGTTCTAAACGTCCTGTGCACCGGTGCGTACTCAGGTTTCTTGGGCGCGGAGATTTTCACTCATCTGCCTTCGATCTCAGTCCTAATTGCCTCCAAGCTTTACATCTCGGAACGCCGAACCAAGCTCTCATCTTCTCTCAAGTTGAAGTGGACGTCGGTGATTGTCATAGAGTCAGGTACTTCAGATCATTGTTTCCCCCGTGCCAAATGACATTTTGCCTGTAGCCGCCCTCTACTCCGCCAGTGTTATAGTAGTTGTCGTCTGCAACGTGCTCAGAGCGGATGATGCACATCTCATAGTCTTGTTGATGGTCCGTCATATCTTGAGTCTGCCCTAAAACTATCTAATCCAAGAATGTACCGACAGACCCCTCCTATTATCGTAAGTCACGTCATTAGATACAATCTACTGACCCGTTGTTCACTGCATTCTTGACCGCATCAGGGATTGACCTTCTCCTTAATCATTCTCCGCATCGCAAGATTGAACCGGAGCGCGAGCAAGACATTTACCTCCATCGATATCAGTCGTGGGAGCGTTCTACAGTTTGCAATGCAGCCCCGGACTGTCGATGGAGCTGATATTGGGATAAACGCATGCTTGAATGGCCAAAGTAGTGAGAAGGTCACGGTCGCTACAATCACGGCTACAACCGTACAGTCAAACTCGGTGCCCTGCATTCCCGCGGATGATGTCGAGAATCAACTTTCAGAACGGGATGGTCGATCTCGAGAGTGATGACAGGTGGGCTCGTCTGGCTCTGTCATCTCGTTATTAGTCACTTTTCTTGATCCTCTCTGTATTGATAGCGGACCGTAATAACACTTCCTTTCCTTTCAAGGATTGGGCGTCTAGCTACAAAAAGAAACTTGCGAGTCAATGGTCAACTTCATGGCGTTGAAATGACTGGCAAAGGACCGTTCAGTGTCACCGCTCCGCAGTCAGGGGCCCATGTGGACTCACATGGGCCGCTTATGGTGGCCATCCTCTTTCAAGACGGTTTACGACGAGATCCGAGAATATCTACTTCGTAAAGTCTATATCTATGCTGTGATGAGGACTCTTAGTTGAGCGTGGGACATTGATGTATCTTTCGAAATGTCCATTTTTCCGAACCCCGACGGTCTCCGCCCTGCATGAGTCAACCGCACGATCCATATTGGCCCCCAAGCTTTGGCTTGGATGACTTTTGGGGCCGAACATTTATGTCGGGGATCATGAACAAAACCACTGGTCGATTCTCTAGACCAGAACCCAATACCCGAGTCTCCACGACTTCAACATGTCCGACCCATCTGCGAAAGCTAGTCTCATCACGATGATTCTGGAGTGCATCGTATACGGTGAGATGAAGAGATATTGCGAGCGAGAGAGTTTGGACTGAATGTGCAAGGCATAGGCATCTATTTCACCGTTTTCCTCCAGACATTGCATATTCTCCGCAGGAAGGCGGTGCCAGGTTTTTTGTTCGTATATTTGGCGAGCACTACGCTTCTTCTGTTTGCTCTGATAACCCTGGTGAGTTTGGTGGTGCTTCCCTCTTCAATTAAACTGATGACGAGTACTAGAGGCTGGCCGCAGACGCACAAATCACGGTGCAAGCTCTCACTAGCAATAGGCAGCACGTCCTGATCGCTCCCGAATTGGCAAAGCTCACCTACGGTGCTTATGTCGTCCTCACCATCATTGCCGATATCTTCATGGTGAATGATATTTGTATGAGGGTGAAACTCGTCTAAGTGGTCTTATTGGCTAGGTTTACCGCGTATTCGCGGTGTGGTCTCGAAATCTGACTGTCTCTGTCATTCCTTGCTCACTGTCCGCTGCTAGCATCGGTAGGCATCCTTTCCAACTTGTGAAAGACCTGTCAATTGAACTTGACTCCAGTAAACGGTGGGCTCTTGGTTAGTAACGTCGGCAGCAAAAGCGGGTTCAACGAACCGAAGGATCTTTACACCACTTTTTACTGCATCACTCTGGCCTTGAATGTTCTGTGCACTGGTACGTACTCAGGCTCCAGGTTCTTCTCGAGCATGGAGATGGCCACTCATTCGCCCTCTATTTTAGCGCTCATTGCTTTCAAGCTATACATTTCGGAACGTCAAACCGAGTTTTCATCTTCACTGAAGCTGAGGTGGACCTCAGTGATTGTTATAGAATCAGGTACCTCAAATTGTCGAGTTTTCTCTTTGATACATTTCAGTCTAAGACTTCCATCCCTGCTCACGTAGCTGCCCTCTACTCGGCCTTTGTCGTCGTCATCGTAGTTTGTAACGTCCTGAGAGTTGATGATGTCCACCTCGTGCTTTTGTCGACGGTCTGTCCCATTTTGATTATGCCGTACAATTATCTGACCCGGGATGTACCAGCAGACGCCTTCAATGATCGTAAGTCATCTCCCTACATACAGCTTACTGACAGCTCCATTCAACACATTTCGATTTTTGTTAGGGACTAACCTTCTCCTTAATTATCGTCCGCGTCACAAACTCGAGCCGGGCTTACTCAGGCAAGACATTCACCTCCATCGGTATCGGTCAGAGTAGCGTTCTGCAGTTTGAGGGACAGCTCCGAACTGTCGATGGAGCTGGAACCGGAATGGACCTGTGTTCGGTTGGTCAAAGTAGCGAGAAAGCCACGGTCGCCCCGATCACGACTGCGACTGCGCGACTGAATCCGCCCCCCTGTGTTCTCACGGATGATGTCGAGAATCGACTTTAAGAACGGGACACGCGAAACCGTTGAGAGTCCCAACAGAAGTGACAGGTGGGCTCGCCTAGCTGTCGCCTCGTTATCTATCACCTTCCTTAATCCTCTCTGCATTGATAGCGGACTGTAACAACCTACTCTTTCCTTTCGGCGATTGGAGTCTAGCAACAAAAAGAAATTTGCGAGTCAATGTTCAAATTCATTGCGTTAGAATGACTAGCATCAGAAACCATTCAGCCCTCCGGCGCTGGAACCCATAACGGACTTACATGGGCCGCCTACTGTGGGCATCCTCTTCTGGAACGGCGTGCCAGGAACTTGGTCCGTAAAGAATGGGCGCCACAGGGACTGGAATAGAATTGGGTGTTCAACTCTATGTCGAGCATGGAACATTGAACCTGCACTAGTGGCGTCTTCCGAGACGTATCCTATTCCGAACCCCGACGGTCTCCGCCCCTGCAGAATTTGACCGGACGATTAATTTTCGATACGTCCTTAGTTCCGCCTTTGGTGACTTTTGAGCAAGTGAACATTTCTCTCTTGGGGACCATGAACAAATAAAACCATTTGCCGAGTCTGATCCGAACTCCCATACCACGCATCCCCCGTCCACGACGTCGACATGTCCTTGAACGCCCTCGCAAAGGCTGGTCTCATTGGGACGTTCCTGGAGTGTATTGTATACGGTGAGAGTGAACACTAATAAATAACTCGTGCTCATTCCCCAATCACAGGGATATATCTAACCGTTTTTCTACAGACCTTGCGTATTTTGCGCAAGAAAGTGGCACCAGGCTTTGTTTTCGTCTATCTCGCGAGCACTGCGCTCATCTTGTTCGTTTTGATTACTCTGGTGGGGTTTCATGAATGTTCTTGTTCTGGCCAAGCTGATGACAAGTGCAGACGATGGGGGTAGATATGCAAATTACCATGGAACTGTTCTTCCGAAGCGGGAACGACTCAGATGGCCCCTCGATCGAAATCAACGCCAGACTGGCAAAGCTCAGATATGGAATTTATGTCTCTCTCACCATGATTGCTGATATCTTCATGGTAAGTGTGATCGTATTTGGGGCAAGACTCGGCGGACTGACAACTCTGGCTAGGTCTACCGCGTCTTTGCCGTTTGGTCTCGAAGTCCAGTAGTCTCTGCCATTCCTTGCTTATTGTCTATCGCTGGCATCAGTAAGCATACCTTTCAACTCACGACATGCTCACCGATTGACTCTGGTCTCAGTATGCGGGGGGTTGTTGGCTGTCAACTCTAGCGATCTTGCTTTCAGAACGCCCGAGGCTACAGAACTTATCACCGCTTTTTATTGTATCACTCTTGTCTTGAACCTCCTATGCACTGGTGCATGCTCTGGCCCCTTCTCCACCGCAGGGCTGCTTACTCATCCGGCCACAATATAGCTCTCATTGCTATCAAGCTTTACATTTCGGAACGTGAAACTAAGCTCTCATCTTCACTGAGGTTGAGATGGACGTCAGTGATCGTTATAGAGTCGGGTACGTCGTAACACCGATTCCTTTTTGTGTGTGCCGAGCTGACACTTCTTCCATCCCTGATTCCGTAGCTGCGCTCTACTTGACCTTCGTCGTCGTCGTCGTCGTCTGTAACATCGTGAGGGCCGATGGTGTTCATCTCGTCGCCCTCATCACGGTCTGTCTGTCCTTGTGTCTACCAACCAAGTATTCTGATTCATAAGTGTATCGCCAGGGGCCTTCTATTATCGTAAGCCCTCACCTCACATCCAACTTGCCGTTCACGCTATCGTTCAACGCATTTTCAACGCATTTTCATCTTCGTTAGGGGTTAGCCTTCTCCTCAATCATTGTACGCGTCGCCAACTGCTCAAGCAAGACATTCACCTCCATCGACCTCGGTCGGGGCAGCGTTTTGCACTTTGCGGGGCGACCCCTGACTGTCGATGAAGCTGAAATCGGATGCGGCTCGGATGGTCAAATTAGCAAGAAACCCACGATCGCTCCGATTACGGCTGCAGCGCTACAGCTCAATTCAGCGTCCTATGTTCATACAAATGATGGTGAGAATTAACTTACACCACGGGATACGAGGGATTATCGACATCGCTAATGATACGAACGCCAGGTGGGCTCAGCGGGGCATAGTCCCAGCTGTGTCCGAGTACTAAGAACTAAGTACTAAGTATCTTCCCGGATCAAGACGGTCTCCGTGTCGACAGTGTATCAGGGTAGTCAATGGAACCCAGTTTGTATTTCACCAACCTATGCGAAACCCGTTCTGAGCCATCGACATCAATATAAAGAATTATAACTGTCCAGCAGGTGTAGAGTCGTCCGCCGCATATTATATCCGTTGAACATTCAGTTCGACAGCCCCCGACAGCTCGCGGCGTATATTGAGGCCCCCAGCGTTCAGTCCGCTGTCTTGAAGTGTAGCCTTTCAATCCTTATTGAGTAGCCAGGAATGTTGAAGGGGAATATGTATATGGCATTTATCATGAGCAGGTTCAATGCCAATTATACCGCAGTACGAGAGAAGTGAAACACTGTTGTTTACACAAAAACCTGCGAATCAATTATCATCGCCTAGCATCGGGAGTTGCTCAGGAGTCCTGAAACGGGGTAGGTCGGTTGCCACGCGCAGCTCCCTCGGAAACCTGTAGTTACCAAAATTGGGACAACCCCGGTTAACCTCATCAACCTCGTCAACCTCTTCTAAGATGGCTTGGGGTGGCTTGCTATGGACGAGAATTAAACTTCGACGTTTGTTAAAGTTCGTATGTGCCGGGGGGACCACCGGAATTGGCCGAAGGACTCGGGTTCTGCCGTGGCGCGTTTGTCTTCAAAGATTTAGTAAGCTTCAGTCCTTCAAACCTCCATCATGCTGATATGCGTCACTGCATTCCAACGACCTCGCCCCTGCACATACAACTCGACGACCTATTCTTGCTACCGTCAAGTTCGGGGTTAGTGACTTTTATGGGAGTGAACATGTCTCGCGGGGATCGCAGACCATCATGAAGATTTAAAATCAGGAGGACTCGCCAATCCCGTATTCCCAACCACCACGACCGCCCCTCGACAAATTCGGCATGGCCATACCATCCGTGAAGGCCAATCTCATCGGGATGTTCTTGGAGGGCATCGTATATGGTGAGCCAAAAGTCTCACTGCGAGGAGAACTCGGACCAATCCTTTGGGATATAGGTATATACTTTGTCGTTTTCCTCCAGACGCTACGCATTTTGCACAGAAAGGCGGTTACAGGCTTTGTGTTTGCTTATCTGGTGATTACTACGCTTGTGTTGTTCCTTTTGATAAACGTGGTGGGCTTTATGGATTTTCCTTCTCCAATCAACAGCTGATGATGAGCGAGTGCAGACGCTAGTTGTGGACATAAGAATTATGGCATCGAGGCTCGCTAGCGATACAGATTATGACACCCGAACTCTTCCTAAAATGGCAACACTCAGCTGCGGGGCCTATGTGGCCCTCACCAGCATTGCCGACATCTTTATCGTGAGTGATATCATGTTCGATGGAAAAGGCTCGTCTGACTGACCCCAATGACTAGGTTTACCGCGTATTCGCCGTGTGGTCTCGAAAGTTAACGATTATCGCCATTCCTTGCTTGTTATCTACCGCTGGAATCAGTAAGCGTCTCCTTCAACTCGCGATACATCCATTAGGCTGAGTTATCTCTAGTAAGCGGTGGTTTCCTGGTTGTCGACGCTACCAAATACGCGTTCAACGATCCTAGACGCCTTTTTACTACTTTCTACTGCATCACTCTTGCCTTGAATGTCCTCTCTACCGGTGCGTGCTCGGGCTCCTTCTCGAACTTTGCAGGGATGCCTACCTATACCTTCAATCCCAGCTCTCATTGCTTCCAAGCTTTACATTTCGGAACGGCAAATCAAGTCATCTTCACTCAAGTTGAAGTGGACGTCAGTGGTTGTTATAGAGTCAGGTGTGTACCTCAATCTCCCTTTTTGATAATCCTACGGTAACACTTCACCGGTCACCCCTTGCCCACGCACCAGCCGCTCTCTACTCGGCCTGTATCGTCGCCGTCGTGGTCTGTAACGTCGTGGGGGCCGACGATGCCCACCTCGTGCTTTTGATGGTGGTCTGTCGTATCTTGAATCTGTTCTACGATCGATCTAACACAAAAAGTGTACCGACAGACACCGTCTATTATCGTAAGTCATCCGTTTGTATGTTTACAACCCCATTGTTCAACGCATTCTTATCTTCCCTACTAGGGCTTAGCCTTCTCCTTGATCATCGTCCGTGTCGCTGCGAGCGGCGGGAGATCAAGCAAGACATTCACTTCAGTCGAGCACAGTGGCCCGGGTAGCGTTCTGCAGTTTGCGAGACAGCCCCGGACTGTCGATGGAACTGAAACTGGCATAGACGCATGTTCAAGTAGTCAAAGTGCCGAGAAGGTCTCGGTCGGCGCTACGAGCACGGCCAGTGCGACTGTGCAGTTGAACATGTCGCCCTGTGTTCCCCGGGCAGATGATGTCGAGAATCAATATGTAGAAAAGACAAGTGGGAAGTGGGCCGCTTGACTCTGTTGTCTCAATACGATGTCCTGACGTCTTCCGGAATCTCTCTGTATTTATATTGTGATACCACTCCTTCCCTTTGATCTTGTAGAACTTCGCCTGAGATCCCGCAGAGGCACTGGATGTGGATACGCACTACATACGCTCTCGTTAGCCCGGTGAGAATTTTGTAGGTGACATGTGCGAGTCGGATGCGGATGTTCTGATATAGAGCTGTTGTTACGAACCTGCAGCGTGCTTCGAGGGGGGTTCCTGTCTCCTGCAGGGTAAAGGACCCGCCAGAAAACACGCACGCTGTATGCGGCCCAGGGAGCGTTCAACTCCGCGCACTCTCTACCTCCCGTTGTTCTTACCCAATCCTATCAGCGAGTCGATTTCGCCATACGACTGTCATTCTGACGAACGCCGGGATAGAGGGAATGCGTGTGTACGTGCACGAAAAAAGATAAACGTCTTCTTTTACTCATCGTCCACGACACCCGGAACATCATGTATGATGCATCATGACTCAACAAATTCCGAACAGAGACTGAACCCTTCATATCTGGCATACCCGATAACTTTGATTGCAAAAGGTGAAAGAAAGGAGGGGGCGTATAAGCATACATCGGTCGCATGGAGGGGTAGACATCATATAGAGCGGGTCGATTGGACGTATAGGTACTGCGATCCAGCCAGAAAAAAGAAAAAGATAGCCAATCTCGGTTGTCGGTGAAAAAGCTACTCCCACTGCTAACTGAACTCGCACTCGGGGGTGGGTTAGATCGGGATTTACTGCTGGACGGCAGCCTCGGTCTCGACAGCATGGATACCAGCTCGCTTCTCGGCGACACGGGCGGCACGACGTTCTCGGGCGGCCTACAATGAAAAGTGAGCAGTTCCGTATGAAGTACGTAGTAGATGAAGACGAACCTTGTTCTTGACACGCCTGGCCTCCATCTGGTCGGTGAGGATCTTTGTACGGGTCTTCTCGGCCTTGGCCTTGTGGATGTACTCCATGAGGACACGCTTGTTCTTGAAGACGTTACCCTTGGATTTCTGGTAGAGGGAGTGGTACCTGCGCCACGCAAAAAAGTCACATCGGTCAGAGAAACCGGTAATATACGAGTAGAATACTCGGAAACTCACAGGTGCTTGTCAATCTTTCCGGCCTCTCTGTACTTCCTCAACAACCTCCTCAAGACCCTCTGTCTCCTCATCCACTGGACCTTGGTGGGCATCCTGGCCTCAGCGGTACCCTTTCTCTTACCAGGTCCGGTATGCCTTCCCTTGCGCTTCGCGGCGAGAAGATCCCTCGTGCGAGCACGAGAGTGGATGGTGGTGGGTTTGATGATGATACGGCCATCCTTGATGAGCTTTTTGACGTGAGTACGGGAGTTGGCGTTGCCGATCTCAGACTGCTCAGCGGGGTCGAGCCAGATTTTACGTTTGCCGACGCCAGCGACGGAAGCTGCGAGGCGTTTTTGAGAGCGGAGGTTGACTGTGATTATGATAATGTTATCGATTCTGTTCCCGATTTTTCCTGGATTTCGACTGAAGACGTACCCATCTTGAAGCAACCTGGTCTAACAGAAAAAGCAAATGAGAAAGCTGGGGGGAAACTGTGGACTAGCAAAAATTCGCACCTTGAGTTTCTTGAGGAGAGGTCGGTTATCGACTCACGCTCTGTCTAGGTGACTGTGCGGCAGCGAGCGAGGTTACGTCAGCATAAGCCACCCAGAACCTTATTTCTGAAACTGCTCAGTTGTGTCATGTGATCTGGTGCGATGCCTGCCACCGGCACTTTTCGCCCTTGCCTCCAGCGCGACTCTGTGCTGCCTCGTTTTCCACATCGAGGCTTGGCCAGTGTCGCAATGCTGCCATCCCACACTGTCGTTTGTTAGATGGCCGCTAACGGCGTACTGAATTGACTGTGATTGGGTCAATTCAAAGCACATATCGACCGAAAATAGCCCCTTTTGCGACGTGCTATGTTGTCTTCCGTTGTTGTCTGGTGGTCTGTCCCGCATGCAAGAAATCCCGGCAAGTGGGCTGACAGAGTTATTTTCGCTATTTGACGGAGTAAGAGCTGGTATTTGTATTTTTTCATGGGGCGGGAAACAGCCTGCAACCTACGGGGAAACGCAGGAAATCAGTCATGAGAAGTAGGGCCACCTCGGATTCGGAGAAAACCAAAGGAATTCTGAATTCGACTCAGTGTGAGTGAACAGCCTGGCCACGATGAAGTAAGCCGAATGAAGTGGCGTAAGCAAATCACCGGAAATATGAACCTTTTATTGCCCAAATTGCCCTTTCTTTCTTACCACCATCATCTCCCTCTGCCCCTCAGCAATCCCCAGTTCCCTTCCCAGCAAGTCCTTTCAGCGGTTGGCGCAGGCGGGCGGGAGTACTTCTCCCAATCGCATTCAGCCTCAGTTAATTCCATTTCATTTCTTCTCAAAATCTAATCGGTGCAACGTGTTGACCAACCATGTCATTATCGTTGTAGATTTTCGCGAGATTCCCTTTTAATTTCGATCCACATATCGATTTCCGCCTCGATTTCTGCACTTGTCGATTATCCAACCATGCAGCCTTCCAATTCCAATCAGGATTCCACACCAACCGACTCCCAGGAGTCTGCAGGCGATGGTCCAGAGGAGCCACCGCATGCACATACTCTTACAACAGGACGACCACCAGCAGCCGCAGTGCCAGCGTCACAAACCACAGCAGACCCCCACGTTCCATTACCGCCTCCAGAATCAGGTACCTACGAGAAAGCCCCAGGCCACACCTACGGGAGCCTTAAGAAGTTCATCGAGGACCTCCGCCCTGCACCAGCAACAGCTACATCTCCCCCAATGAAGTCTACAACCTCCTCCAAAATCACCGTTACCAGCAACGGCTCGACGTCACCCCCATCTTCCCCTACCTTTTCAGGCTCGGACAGAGAATGGCCTAGCGCACCCTCGACGAGACCGAACAGTCAAGCGCCGAGCAGGGCTCCTAGCAGAGCTCCCAGCATGTCTGGGGGCCAGTCTGGTGGCAAAATTCAGCCAATGACACCTGCGAACAAGCCCTCGCCATCGAAACCTTCCGTTGCACCCCCGAATGGGCAAGTCCAACGCAGTGTCTCTTCGTCATCGGCGACTGCGGGATCCCACGCCACGGCCACGACGGGCGTGCCTTCGGATCTCAGCTCCTCTCAATCCACCGTCCGACCCAAGCCGGCATCCGTGCACAGCAACGATGGAGAGAAGCACAAGTTCACCCTGAAGGATCTTTTGGGGGCCAATCCGACAAAGTTGCGGCGGCGAGGGTCTCAACGATCGACGGGTAGTAGTCGAAAGTCCGATACGGAGAGTATCGACGGGGATCGTGACTACGATCGGAAGAGCGTTGGGAAGGGTGCAAGGTCGACCGCTGGCGATAGTGCTACTAGCTTGAGTCAGAAGTATGGTGTATGTCAGAAGGTCGCTATCGGGAAAGGTGCCACCAGTGTTGTGAGGCTCGCGCACAAATGGGACAGAAGTGAGGAGAAGTTGTATGCCGTCAAGGTACATCCCATTGTAGCCCCTTGTTCCCTTTTTACTGACTGTCTCTACCTAACCTCTCAGGAATTCCGCAAACGCAGAAAGAACGAGACCGAAAAGGATTACGTCAAGAAGCTCACTGCCGAATTCTGCATCTCCTCTACCTTGCATCATATCAACATCGTCGAGACCGTTGATCTCGTTCAGGATGAGAATTCTCATTGGTGTGAGGTGATGGAGTTTTGTCCCGGTGGTGATCTGTACGCGGCGATCAAGAAGGGTGGTATGAGTCCTAGCGAGGTCGAGTGTTGTTTCAAGCAGATCTTGAGAGGTGTGGAATACTTGCATAGTCAGGGTGTCGCACATCGGGATCTCAAACCAGAGAATCTGTTTTTCGATACCAAGGGGCATCTGAAGGTACGCTCTGACCCTTTGACTGCGGGGGCCTTGGCGGCTGACGAAGCTCTTGCTTGGGCTTTAGATTGGAGATTACGGAGCATCGACGGTCTATAGGCTTCCTTGGGAAACCACAATACATATGTCCACTGGATTATGTGGAAGTGAACCTTACATCGCTCCTGAGCAGTTCTTGGGCAAACGTGAGCTATTCTTATCATTTCTGTTTCCCGCTCCACGCGCTGAATGCTATCTCCTATGACAGCTTACGACGCCCGGCTTGTTGATATATGGGCGTGTGGGATCGTGTATTACTGTCTCCACTTCTCAGAGCTCCCATGGCGTGCCGCACAGTCCAGTGATTCGTTATACGCTGCCTACGTGACGGCGTGTGCCACATCTCCAAGCACGACGACTTCGTCAAATACGTCCTCCGGAACTCCGTCGAATCCCACCTCCAACCCCTCTTCATCTGCCTCCTCCACTCATTCCTCCGCCTCCAACCACGCCAATTATCCACCCACCATCTCGAATTTGTCTCCGAGAGCGTGCCGGTCGTTAATACGACGGATGTTGGAGCCGAACCCTAAGGAACGGGCGACAATCGAGGATGTGATGAAGCATCCGTGGATGAAGGAGATCGAAATCTGCTGGGAGTCTGACAAGGCGAAACATCTACACGTTAATGCGGCGAGTATGGCAAAGCAAATGGAGAAGGTGGATAGGGATTAGAAAGTGACTAAGCGAATGGATAGTTTGAGTTCGCCTTATCACTTTCGACTCTGCGTCTGTCTTTCCTCCTTCTTGGTCTTCATTCGCGTTCCTCGTCATTGGCTTCGTCGACGCTTTTCTTGCTCTGTGCTTTGAGACCCATTTATAGCTTGCATTTTTCTCTTTGCTGCCGTTCGCCCTAATAGCTAACCATAGTTGTTTTTGCTTTCTCTTTTTTTTTTGCCTCTTCATTCCTCTCTCTGGATGAACTTTTGATTCGTGACTCGTCCGGTTTCTGCAATAGCCTTTCCAACGACTCCTTGTACTCGACACGTTTCTTTCTGAACTGTACATCTTACGCTCCCTATAGCTAGTAAGTAGTTAGTTACAATTACATGTGTGATGACCCCTTCAATCGTCGTCAGTTCTCGTCGTGTGAGGTGTTTTTTTTGGTACTTCGAGACCCGGTCCCGAGAGCATTGTACTTCTTCGAATTCATTTCCGAGCCGAGGAGGCTTCTCGGAAGACGCAAGTATTATTATCCCTCTCTAGTCTTGTCAATTGCTGATTCGGACACGTTCTTTGACTACATATAAACATACCTACATATGGAATCATAGATTGCGTCCAACCTTGCGTCTATCACTAGTCCAAAGGAGTCGAGATCAAGGTTTTACTTCGGGTTACTACTGACTTTCCTGGGTCCCTCCTTCCTTCTCAGATCTCAGCCTCTAGGAGTCTCAGGATCGACAATCTCGATCTCAATGGCGTTCGGGCCAAGACACCGGCCGGGGAGTGGTTTGTGACTGGTGCCGTGAGGGGAGGAAGCTTTACGGTGTGGTGAGTAAAGTCCAGAGTTCACACCCTAGACGCGCTAGACGCGATTCGACGCGATCATATGGAGGGTGCGGATTTTTTGCTACAGGTTCTGGTCCGAATGGCGGCGGATTCCGCGTGCATGGGTTGGTGCGCGGAAGGGCCCGAGAGAGAGAGAGACAGAGGCTCGTGGGAGGGAGAGGGAAGACAGCAGGACAAAAGGCGATAGAGTCGGGCTAGTACTAGCTCGTGCGAGACCGGCTCTTGTAGGTGATAGGCCTGCCTGGTTCTTTCCTTGAAGGAAACTAGCTCGTCCGGATAAATGGTACCAGCGTATATTCCACTGATTAGGGAGCATTGTGGTCGGGATTGTAGATGTACGGCCGCAATGGCCCTCGTATGTCTCTCCCGCTTATATTTGTCTTGAAGTTCAGGCTCAAGCATCCCGGTGGACCTCCCGTCAACGTGCACACACAATTCCGGCGATGAGCAAAAGTATGATGAAGAGGACGTGATATTGATATCCAGAATTAATTGAAGAAAATACTGGGAAAGTGATAGATAACGAAAAGACGGAGTTGGGCAGCGAGCCCGCCTGCCAGTGTTATTCAAGTTGGCGATGGTCCCTCGCATACCGCCTTGCTGTAAATTGACTTTCGACATCATCTGCGGTAGCACAGGACACCGATCTTAGCTCCACGGTGGCGCACGTCTTTGTAGCGACTGTGGCATTCCCTCCGTTTGGACTACTCGAAAAGGCGTCCAACTCGATTTCAGCTCGATCGGTAGTCCGGGGCTGTCTCGTCGCAAACTGCAAAACGCTACCTCGACCGACATCGAGCGAGGTGGATGTCTTGTTCGATCTCTCTCCTGACCCGACACGGACAATAATCAAGGAGAAAGTTAATCCCTTGAGAAGGTGAAGGTGCGTTGAACGACGGTCAGTCAGTTGAGTGTGTACAACAAGACTTACGACGATGGAAGGTGTCTATAGGTACACTCTTGGTTCAGATGATTTGGATCGTAGACTAAAAAAAAACAACAAACTAACCACCAAGAGAACGACGAGGTGAACATCGTCGGCCTTGGCGACGTTACAGACGACCACGACGATGACACAGGCCAAGTAGAGGGCAGCTACGTGAGCAAGGATGGAACTGTTAGTCCGACACGTACCAAGAAAAAAGACTAGATGCTACGACATACCCGACTCTATCACAATTACTGACGTCCTTCCCAACCTCAGTGAAGATGAGAACTTGGTTTGACGGTCCGAGATGTACAGCTTGAAGGTGATGAGGGCTGGGGACCGAAGATAAGTGGACGTCCGCACGCTCCAAAAGGAGCCCGGGCACGCACCTGTGCACAGGACGTTCAGGGCAAGAGTGATACAGTAAAAGGTGGTGATAAGTCCCGATGCTTGACCATCCTTGAAATCAAGTTTGCTCGCTTTGGCAGCCAACAGTCCGCCACTGACTGGAACTGGACTTGATCGTTGAACCTATCACAAATCGAAAGGGAGGCTTACTGATGCCAGCCAGAGATAGTAAGCCAGGGATAGTGGAGACGATTAGGCTTCGAGACCACACGGCGAAGACGCGGTAAACCTAGCGCGAGTCGTAGTCAGTTCGACGAGGCTAACCAGATACAGTAGTATTCACGATGAAGATATCAGCAATCATGGTGATGGACACATAAATGCCGTAGCTGATCTTTGCCAGTTCGATATTGACTGAATTTGCATGAGCCTCACGGGGAGTCAATAACCCTACTGTGACCTTGATATCTACACCTAGCTTCTGCATTCGCCATCAGCTTAGCCAGGGCAGGAACGTCTACGAAACTCACCAGGGTTATCAAAACAAATAGAACAAATGTAGTACTCGCCAGATAGGCGAATACAAAGCCTGGTGCCACTTTCCTGCGGAAAACACGCAACGTCTGGAGGAAAATAGATACATATATGCCTTGGGTAAGGAGTAAGAACAAGCCATTCATTCTGCGATAGAGCTTCCTCTCACCGTATACGCCGCATTCCAGAAGCGTCCCGATGAGACCAGCCTTTGCAAGGGCAGCGGACATGTCGAAGTCGTGGAGGGGGATTGTTTTGGAGTTTGGGCTGGGGAATCGGCTGGTTTTGTTTCTTCATGACAATCTATTGTCTCCGAAACAAATGTTCATTGCCTCAATTGTCACCAAAGCCGACGCTAAGTGGCGAAAATCGATCTTCCGTTCGGATTTTGGAGGCGAAGACGCAGTGTGGGGTTCGGATCGTGATGGAGTTTCGGGGAAGACGCCGTCGATGCAGTGTCCTTCCAAGTCCCACGCACTCGACTTGGTGTCAACAAGTGAAAATATTCTCGTTCAGCAAGCAAGCGGACCATATAAGTCCGTTGCAAGTCCTTGGCTCTGGGGCACTGAGTACCATGCTGAGTACCCGATACCAGTCAGTTAAAGTGATGTGAAATTGACTGTCACAAGTCTCCTAGTATGCATATAAGCGTATTATTCCTCAAAAGGAAAGGGTGCGTGGCTATAATCCACTAGTATTGATACAAAGGGGGATTGAGGAACGACAAAATCAACCGAGCTCACTTGTCGTCATGGGTGAGATCGATGCCCCCGCGTATCCCGTTCTGAAAGTCGATTTTCGACATCATCTGCAGGAACACAGGGCGCCGACTTGAGCTGTACGGTTGCAGACGTTGTATTCGTGGCGACCGTGGCCTTCTCACTACTCTGACCGTTCAAACACGCGTCCGTTCCGGTTTCGGCTCCATCGTCAGTCCGGAGCTGCCCCGCGAACTGCAAAACGCTCCCCCGACTGAGATCGATGGAGGTGAATGTCTTGCTTGAGCTCCGGCTCGAGCTTGCGACGCGGACAATGATTGAGGAGAAGGCCAGTCCCTGATTCAGGAAGAATACAATGAATAGCGGATTATCAGACTATATAGAAAGTGACTTACAACAATCGGAGGCGTCTGTCGACATGTCGCTCTTATGTCAGATAACAGTAGAGTATACTCAAGATACAACAGACCATCAGCAATAGTATGAGGTGGGCATCATTGGCCCTCGTAACGTTACAGACCACAATGACGATGACACAGGCCGAGTAGAGGGCAGCTACAGAGCGCGTAAAAGGGACAAGGATGTCAGTTTGAGATGTTTCGGAAAAGAATCTCGATAATTATTGGTACCTGACTCGATAACAATTGCTGATGTCCACTTCAACTTCAGCGAAGATAAAATCTTGGTTTGACGTTCCGAGATGTACAGCTTGGAAGCAATGAGAACTGGGGCCGAAGGCAGATGAGTAGGTATCTCCATGCTCGCGAAGTACTTGTAGTGTGGGTGCGTACCAGTGGAAAGGACGTTCAGGACAAGGGTAATGCAGTAAAAAGTAGTGAAAAGTTGTCTTGGTTCATTGAACCCATATTTGCCGGCGTCGGCAGCTAAGAGCCCACCACTTACTGAGACAAGTTAGACCAGTAGATCTAAATTGAGTAAAACAATACTTACTGATTCCAGCAATAGACAATGAGCACGGAATAGCGGAAACGATTAGGTTCCGAGACCACAGCGCGAATACGCGGTAAACCTGGCCATTGGGGTCAGTTAGATGAACCTTTTCCTCAAACACGATAGGATTCACGATGAAAATGTCGGCGACGATGGTGAGGGTGACATAAGTCGCGCAGCTAAGCCGTGCCAGCTCGGGAAAAATTGGGCCATTTCCCTTAGTGGTAGTGACCATTTGTACTGCAATTTTTATGTCAACTGCCAGTCTCTGTGCTCGCCATCAGCTCGGTTAGGGTAAGAAGGTCTATAGAACTCACCAAAGTTATTAAAGCGAACAAGATAAGCGTAGTACTCGCAAGATAGATATACAAAAAGCCTTTTGCCGCTTTCCTGTATAAGATATGCAACGTCTGGAGGAAGACGGTAAAATATATGCCTATGTTGGAAGATTAAGTCCAAGTTCTCCTTCTCGCAATAGCATTTCCATCTCACCGTATATGATGCACTCCAGAAGCACCCCAATGAAGTTAGCCTTCACAGATGGGTCGGACATGTCGAATTTGTCGGGGGTGGTATTAGTTCGGAATATGGGATCCTCGACTGGTTTTATTTCGCTTCATGACGATCTACGATCCCCTAGAGATGTGTTCACTCCCTCAAAAAGTCGTCAAAGCCGAAGATGTCAAAAATAGATCATCCAGTAGAATTTGCAGGGACGAAAAATGTATGGAAAGGATACATGATGGAGAAAGAGTTGAACGTTGAACGTTTGAAAAGTCGAACGGCGGTGCCCGATTCCCACGTGCTGGCCGATTACGGGCCGGGCCCGCAACCTGATTTACCTTCATAACAAGTCACCTCAAACTTCAAGTCCAAGATTTCCGTCGCGAGCGACCTGAGCAAGCCCATTGCGAGTTCCTAATGGAGGACTCCTGAGCGCTGAGCAACTCCCGATGTCAGGCAATGGTAATTGACTCACAAGTGTTTCTACCGTCTATATAGTGTCCCAATCCTCTGGTGCAGTATATTTGGTAGTGCTACCATAATACCGGTCTTCTAACATCCCTGGCTATTGAATATTGAATAGTTGGAGAGGGATTTCATCAGGCTGGAAGCGCGCCTCAATTTCGCCGTGAATTGTCGGAGACTGTGGACTACTTTAACGGATATGTGCGTCGGTTGTATCTACGCCTGCTGGACAGGTATACTTCTTCTTATCGATGATTCATAGAGTTCGCGTAGGTTGGTGAAAATGAATGAGAATAGCTCACATCGACCAATACACTATTCATACAGAGAAGATCCGGGAAGGCGGTACAAAACAACTGGGACGACGTCAGGCCGGCGCGCCTGCATGATTAGTATCATTGGATTGGCGAAGACTACTCGTTTCCCGTGCTGTAAGTTGTTTTTCAACATTATCCATGGGAGCACGGGGCGACGACTGAACTTGTACGGTCGCAGCTGTGATCGTAGCGACCGAGGGCTTCTTGCTACTTTGACCATTCAAACACGCGCCCATCTCGATATCACCTCCACCGACAGTCCAGAGCTGTCTGGAAGACAGCAGGACACTACTTCGGTCAATACCAATTGAGGTGAATGTCTTGTTTGGCGTTTCTCCCGATCCGGCGACACGAACGATAATCGAGGAGAAGGTCAATCCCTAGATAAAACGCGCTGAACGATGAGCCAGCAAACTGCATGTAAGACAATGACTCACGATAATAGAAGGTATCTATCGATGCACTTGGGTTAGATCTATAGTGGGGCGTACTTAAGATAAGGCATACCGCCAACAAGAAGATGAGGTTGATATCATCGGCCCCCAGGACGTTACAGACAACAATGATGATAACACAGGCCGAGTAGAGGGCGGCTACATGGACAAGGGGAATTTCGGTTTGGCATGTGTAGAGAAGGAGAATTGATATTACGACGTACCTGACTCTATGACGATTACTGACGTCCATTTCAGCCTCAGCGAAGATGAAAGGGTGGTTTGACGATCCGAGATATACAGTTTGGAAGCGATGAGGACTATGGTCAAAGGTAGATAAGTGAACGCTCTCTCGGTTCAGAGTGAGCCTAGCACGCACCGGTACACAGGACGTTCAGGACAAGGGTGATGCAGTAAAAATTGATGAAAAGGTTCCTGGGCTCGTCCGAACCAAAATCGCTGAGACTAGCGACCAACAGCCCACCACTTGCTAAGGCCAAGTTGAACACGTCAGCCCACCGTGGGGTAAAATAAGTACTTACCAATGCCAGCAACAATTAATGAGCAAGGGATGGCAGAGACAACTAGACTTCGAGACCACAAGGCGAATACGCGGTAAACCTAGTCATCGGGACCAGTTAGCCAAGTCTTTCTCCCTCAGATGCAATGTTATTCACAATGAAGATGTCGGCGATGATGGTCAGGGAAACATAAATCCCACAGCTGAGCTTCTGCAACTCGAGAGCGTTCGGGATCGGGCCACTCCCCGGTACAGTGAGTGTTTGTACCATGATGTGTATATCCACAGCCAGTCTCTGTACTCGCCATCAGCTGATTCGAGGGGAACAATTATGAAACTCACCATAGTTATTAGGACAAATAAAATAAGTGTGGTTGTCGTCAGATAGGCAAATCCAAAGCCTGTAAACACCTTCCTGCGGAGAATCCGCGATGTCCGAAGGAAAACAGTAAGATATATTCCTATGCTCGGGTGATCAGTCCAAGTTCTCCTTCTTTCAATAACATGTCCTTCTCACCGTATATGATGGACTCCAGAAGCGTTCCGATAAGACCAGCCTTTGCGAAAGGACGGGACATTCTTATCCAAATCGCCAAGGGAGGTAGTACTGGATTGGTGGGATTGGCAGTGTGTACTCCTCGACGATGGTTTTATTTCTTCAGAACGATCTACGATCCCCAAGAGACATGTTCACTCCCCCGAAAAGTCATCAAAGCCGAAGTCAGCAGGAATAGATCGTCTAGTTGAATGTGCAGGGACGAGGGACCGTGAGGAACATGATGGAGAAAGAGCGAAGCTGAAGCCGAGAATCGAAAGGCGCCACCGCCGCGGTCACCGACTCACCGGTGGTCCCTTATTCCCGCGCTCTCAACTGGGCACAGTGAACTCTAAAAGTGTAGAAGTCCCGTTCAGTTTCATATGTGAGCTCAGAAGAAGAAGCCCATGGAGAGTGATCCATGATGCATGATGGGCCAAGCAACCCCATCGCAAGTCTCTGTCTCCCGAGGCGAAGCGTCAATTGACTCGCAAGTTTCTGATATGTATATTTGCCCTGGCGTCCCGTTCCTCCCCTACTGCGATATATTTAGCATTGAACGAGTTCGAGGACGAAATGTACCGTACTCAATACTACCACTCCAAGACTCCTGACTAAAAGGCTACAATCCAAAACTTGAATGGGCTTGCCGCGAGCTGTCGACGGAGGCTGCGGAATGTCAAAGCAACATCCGCTGTACTTACAACACTGGAAAATGATCCCTTCCGAGATTGCGCACAGTTGGATTCTGATCCCCGCACCCACGAGTCACAACGTGCCTTCAGGGGAAAATTAGGGTAGCATTGGTAAGAAAATGAAAGAGTCGCCACGAAGAAACGTCGATTCGTCCGGAGGTTACGGTCATGACGAAGGCTACTACAGTTGTGTACAGGGTCGATTGGAAGAAGCAAACCAGGTGACCAACTTAGATGGAACCCATACTGCCAGACTGCAGAAACATGTAAGCCTTTGCGACCACATGCAATGTAATTACGGTGTACACCAGTAGGCAATTAACGGAGTTCTTCGAAGAACTGAAGGAGTCTCCGAGAGTTGATACATTTCGAGCCTGTCAGGGAAGCCATTGGCGGGTATCCCGGAGACATCGAACCCGTACGCTACGGTTTCACGCCCCGTCGACGTGGTCACTTTCAGATCCGTATGCTTGACAAAATTGACGTTGATTCATGTTTGAATTTTACGAAAGGACCTATGTAAGACACCCAGTATGCTACAGTGTTAGTACAGATCATTAACCAACCAATATCTTAGAACATTATGCAGCCAATCAAACTTGTTTGTCAGCTGCGATCCCTAGTGGGACCCAGACGTCCTCCGCCCGCTACTGCACAGATCGACAGTCCGTAATGAATACGTCTGCGTCTCCCCTAGCTCCGTCAGATCGCTCTGGACGGAGATGTCCGAACCCGTCTGAGCCCGAGATACATTTTCGGGTCCAGTACGGACAACGGTGGCGAGTGCAATGATATCCTCTCCGCTGTTGTATTCCCCGTCCTCCTTTTGGCGAGAGAAAAGGCGGTACAGGAAAGTCACAACAACAAGAAGATTGCAGACCATGAGAGATATTGACGTCTGCCGAAATGGGGCATGAACGAAACGGAACGTTGGTGATAAGTGAAAACATACCTCTAGCGAGCCGGAGTACGTCATTGCGAAGCGGTTCGTCTTGATCACGAATATTGCTTGGCACAAGCACGCTGTTAGCGTCAGAATCGTACTCGCGAAAAGAGCATGTATGAGGCGACGTTCATGACTCGGAAGCTCGGACGCGAGCCTCAGAGCGTAGAGGGGAAAGAACATAAGAATGAGGGAAGCAACGACATCGCCTGAAGGTTTCAGTTAGGCAAAGTTTTGCTTCGAAGGAAACAGTGACTAACCAGCGGTCTGGATGCCAATAGAGACTCTTCCCCCGATACATATAGGGTGCGGACCTGCAGGCGTAAACTTGATGCGGCAGACAGCGCATTTAAGGATCACAAGCATGGTGCCAAAGAGGAAGCACCCCACAGCCACGCAGATCGAGGCGGTTCGAAGTCTTCCAGGTGGGATAATACGAGCGACAGAGAGTGCGAGCGAGACTCGGGAAGCCCTGAAGGAGTATTATAACGATGCATTAGCCGAATTTGAAGATCTCGAGAAGGCCTCATACCACACTATTCCCGATACCAAGCTCGTCTGTAACGTGAAGAACAGCTTCATGTCGCTCTTGAATTTAGCTACATCGTCCTCCGTACGGGGTTTTTCTAGGGGATCACGAGAGTCAAGAACTCTTCGAATGTCAGAGGACATACAACTCACCATCATGTCCCACCCTCGTCCAGTCAAGAACCATCTTCGCCACAAGCAGAGCTAGTGCAAACGCAGCCCAAGAATCATCCCACGAGAATCGATGTATACGAAGCCGGCGCCCCAGACGACAAAGTGTGAAGATGATCGCCAACACATAAAAGAAAGTGATCACGACTGTAGATAGGTCAGCTTGGGCTCCTAATTCCAGAGGAAGACGTACTTCGGTCGCCATGGTTATTGAAGGGATCCGGGAAGCCTACAATGGGGTTCCGGGCCTCAGGCATGGTAGACCAAGAACGCTGATTGAGACCAGTCTGCTTTTATATCAGGTACGTTAGGGTCGTTCCAACCCATCCCACGAGTCGCCCAAGAATGAGAACGTTCGAGACAGGCGTCAAATGGGTTATATTGGCCTCCTAGTCGCCGTCAAACCTCCCTTGAGAGTGTCAAGAAGAACAAAGAGCTGCTCGTTTCTGCCCTTTCGTGGACAGAGAGTGCCCTCATTACCCGAAAATCAAACGCCACTTGATAGGCGGCGGGCAAAGCCAATTTCGGGGGCACCGCCATTTCTCGAAACGAACCTGGTCGTTGCATCCAAGCTCCTTGTTTCGCCTCCCATCCCTGGAACTGGCATGAAGTTTTCAACTTTCCGTGGGACAGCAACAATGGAGTACACAACCGTCCCTAAGGCAAATGAACAAGGCACCGAGTCATTCCATGAATCTTCACTTACATATTTGTTCAGTGGCGGCACTCCAATTGAGACCCTGAGCCCCGCCTGAAAGAGATTGCACCGGAACGCCACCAGAAGGCAAAGAGTTTTCGTGGACGTCGGGGGCAACTCGCAATTGTGCGTGGAGGTGGAGGTTCCGATTGCCAGAACAGAAGGGCTTGAGCTGCTCAGCTGCGATTAGGGCGGCGAAATCGTTGATGCTTGTTTGAAACTCCAGCCCTTCACGTTGAAGAAGAGTCCCCAGGTTCACGGTATTCTGCCTAATGAATACTTCATGCCAGAATCTATAAGAGCCGCCATTACTATTAGGTTGCCAGGGCCAGTTTCCTTACCTCCTGATGCAACAGTACATTGGTGAGCTGTGCAATGATCATAACTTCGTGGCTCGCCAAAGATCGGCGCAGGGCGAATTGAGAGCGAAAGAGCAATCGATTTGCACGGTATGCCTATGCCGTCGACGGTGTCAGTGGAATAATCGGAAAAGCAGGGCAATGCTAACCAAGAGCTCTTGAAGCCGCGTGAACCGCAGGCGGCAGGACACTAAATTATGCGATATAAGTAAGATTGTGACTCATTTTAGAGCAGAAATGAACCAACGCAATCGGTCCTTCCTTCAGTCACTAGGGGATATCCAAGGCCTGGCTTCCATTACAACAACCGCTGATACTAGACCAGGTATGGGCTCGACATAAGGGTTAATATTTTCGGTAAGCTATGGCGGTCCCAACTTCAGGTTGTGTCAGTGAAAGCCCATTTTAGAGTTCGCTTTGGATTGTCAACGGACTGACAGAAAATTGGACGAGTCTCAGGCAGAAGGAGTTGGTCGGGGGTCAAGGGATCCACGTGAGTGAATTTTCGTAACTCGTGCGGCGGCCGGCCCGATGCAACGAAGCTTCAAGCGACCTCAGACCTGGTCTCCGTCGGTCGGTTAACATTCTGGAGCTACGAAAAAGGCTGGTATTGGGCTGGATTGCTTCACCGAAGCACCAGTGGGAGTTTATATGTATTGCAGATCGTTGCCCCGCCTCAAGCCGCCCCAAATACAAGAATTTCTGACATCATGTTGGAAAAACCGCACTGCGCAATGAAAGAGGACTTTGACATGGTCAAGATTCGTCGATGAATATTCGTAAAAGGCATGAAACTAATATAGGTACAGTGAGATAGTATGTCGATAAATAGGTGCGTCTATGTGGTGAGGCCGAAATCAGAGGTCAAGATCAATCATAGTTCATCGCCATACCCCGCATGCTGTAGCAACAGTCTAGTATGGATGGTATCAGGCTTGATCTCTCCATTCAGAGGCGCAAAGTATTTGCGGAACTTGGTGCCATATCTGACAGGATAATACAGGCCCACTTTCTGCGAAGTCCAATGAGTCGTTCCCTCATCGAAGGAGTGCGATAGTAACAGGAACTAACCTCTCGTGTGGGTCCCTTTCGTGTGATTTCGCCAGTAACTTTACCTCTCACCCAGTTTCCGCCCGCTGTTTTGACCCATACAGACTCACCCGCCTTGATGCTCGGGGTCAGGAAAAGTTGCTAATCGGAAGCTTTGTGGTTGACTTTACCTGGAAAGTATACGACCATGACTCGTCGAGATGGCCCGGTAGGAGCTCGTCCGAAGTGGAATCACTCTCCATCGGATCGCCTAATGAGTAAATGTCCTCTGGTGTGGCGGGTCTAAGTTTCTTTGAATGCTCCGCAGCTAGAGCTGCTTTGCTTCGGGTCATTCGTTGAGCTACACTAGGCATTTTCGATTCAAGATTGGGTATGGCTGCAAAAATGGGGTCGGAGTTAGGTCAAGCAAGGAATGTTGGGAGGCGATACTACCTTTGGCAGAAGTCGATCGCTTTATATAAGTACTCTTCAAAAACGTGGCGTGATGATGCGTTTGTTGGGCGTGTAAGATGACACAGATGATGTTCAGATGAATGCAGTGTGTGTGTGGGAGGGGCCGGGAATGACTCTGGACAGGGCAGTGCGGGGCGCTATAGGCCTTGGGAAAGGTACTCGGAGGGAGGGGCAGGTAGAAAGTCCGTGAGGCTCTTTATAAGTCAGAGACCATGCCACAATTAATGCCGCGTGTTAGCGGCATGCTAACAATCGTGGTGATTGATTACTTAAAAAATAGCCACATTCGGAACGAGGCTGGTCCAAGCGGCTCTCATGACAATTGGAATGAACAGTAAGGCCATCGTTTGAACAAGGTTCCATCCACCATTCGTGAGGAGAGGACAATGGGAGAATGGAGACATCGGACAACAAAGAATCTAAGGAGATCAAAACTGACGGGGATCATCATGATAACAACAAAAACAAGGATTGTGGCAGCAGATTCACGCGCATTCCTTCCACTCCTCACTGCCATAGAAGGTCCTAAACTAGACCTCTTAGGACGCTCAAAGCCGACACATGTGTGCATAATGTCAAGACTCGAGGCTTCTTACGGTTCCTCAACGGCTCGGCTGAAGCTGGACAAATGCGCTCAAATGACAATGTATTGAGGAGTAATGATGAGACGAGAGCTTATTGCGGGAAATGATCGTATATTCAGGGCCGTGAGCGGTCCCATTGGCTGGATCTGAGGCGAGGTTGAAGGTGAGCTGCCAGTGCAAAACGATTGTTTGTGCTCGAGAACCATCAGCCAACAAAGGACTTCCTAATCTGGCAATCCCCGGGCCGGTAATAAGTGTGCATCTGCGGGCGTAGTTGTCACTCCTTTCGCATCTTTACTCTCTGACGACGTTCATATGGCGAATTCCACAAGCTTAGATGTGAGTATTTTGAGACCATTAAACTAAATTTGTGGCTGACACGCTTCCTTCAGCGTGCCATAGAGATCGTACAGAAAGCTATCGACGAGGATGTTCAGCAACACTACAGTGAAGCTTACAAGTTATACATGAATTCTCTAGACTATTTCATGCTTGCTTTGAAGTGTAAGCAGAGACTAAAACTGCTTGCTCTCGACGTACCATCATAATAACCATCTCATATAGACGAGAAGAATGACAAGTCCAAGTTGTTGATTCGAACCAAGATCAATGAATATCTTGCGAGGGCAGAGATGCTCAAGGAACACTTGGCTGCTCAGGCTGAGAAGCGCGGAAAGCAAGCTGTTGGTGCGAATGGCTCGAGCTCTGGTGTGGGCGGTGGTGGAAAGAAGTGAGTGGCCATTTGTATTTCGCGTGACGATCTGTTTATCATGGATGGTTGCGCGCCAGGAAGGACGGCGAAGAGGATGATGCAGACCCAGAAGTGAAGAAGCTACGAGCTGGGTTGGCTGGAGCCATTGTTTCCGAGACACCGAATGTCAAGTGGGATGATGTTGCTGGACTCGAAGTCGCGAAAGCATCGCTAAAGGAGGCCGTCATATTACCCATCAAGTTTCCCCATCTATTCACTGGAAAGCGTACGCCTTGGAGAGGTATTCTGCTCTACGGTCCGCCTGGAACGGGAAAGTCTTACCTCGCGAAGGCAGTGGCTACTGAGGCCAAAAGCACGTTCTTCAGCGTCAGTTCCAGTGACCTGGTCAGTAAATGGCAGGGTGACTCCGAACGGTCAGGAACAACATATATCTTGACGCGGTCCTTCGCTGACACCATTTCTATAGATTAGTGAAGCAATTGTTTGAACTTGCGAGGGAAAGCAAGCCCTCGATCATCTTCATCGACGAGATTGACTCTCTCGCTGGCACCCGTAATGAGTCTGAGTCGGAGGGTTCGCGTCGTATCAAAACAGAGTTTCTTGTTCAAATGAACGGCGTCGGACATGATGACACGGGGGTTTTGGTGCTGGGAGCGACCAACATCCCGTGGCAATTAGACAACGCCATAAAGCGACGGTACCGATGATCCTCTTCAAAAATGATCGTACGTACTGATGTTGAACTTCGTCAGATTTGAGAAGAGAATCTACATTCCTCTTCCAGGGCCCGACGCACGGCGGCGCATGTTTGAACTTCATGTGGGCACCACCCCTTGCGAGCTTAGTCCGAAGGATTACCGAACGCTGGCCGACAAGACGGACGGCTATTCGGGGTCAGATATCGCTATCGTCGTCCGAGACGCTCTCATGCAACCCGTGAGGAAAGTCATTGGAGCTACGCATTTCAAGCGCGCAGCTGATGACCAGGGTGAGATGGTGAAATGGACGCCTTGCTCCCCAGGAGATCCCGACGCAAAGGAGATGACGTGGTCTGATATTGAATCGGACGAACTGTTAGAACCACCACTGCGGATCGCAGACTTCCTCAAATCGCTGGCTAGTGTCAGACCGACAGTAACGGAGGCGGACATCAAACGGCATAATGACTGGACGGCGGAATCTGGAGAACATGGTGGGTGCCCTCCTCTTCAACACCACGGATCAAATTCTGACTGTCCGAAACAGGGAATGACTGAAGATATTATTGTTATTTCACACATCTGTGTCCTTACCTTGGTTGTACATTTGGAATCTTCTGCGGTCTGTGGGAACCTAGCCTGAGTCGCTGCGAGAGATCAATATCATTGCGTTTCCTCATCATGAGCTGACCTGCCAATATTGACTAGTGGGTTTCCCGCAGCAGATCCCATTTTCCGCAGTCCCGCTGCGAGTTGCTAGGTTTTTAGACGGGTTTTTCTCACCTTCCCCTCCTCTCACAGCCTCTTGCTCGCTCTATGATCCTCTTTGAAGACCTCGAAAGCTCCTCTAGCCACCTGAGCGTGAGTAAAACGGCCTTCGCAACCCGATGCTTAACGATGCCAGCCTTATCATTCTCTAGACGGCGATTGGACATGTTCAGAAAGCCATTGAGCACGATATCGCCCAAAGCTATGGCAAGGCTTGCGTAGGCTACCTAGAATCTCTCCCCCACTTTGTACTCGCCTTCAACCGTGAGTCATGCTGCTGTTTCTCTATCCCACATAGCAGTTTGATCCTACGTCTGTTATAGATGAACAGAACACCGCCACCAGAGCCCTTATTGTCGAGAAAATGAGAGAGTACTTGGCAAGGATTGACAGACTGAAACGGAGGCATCCGACGGAAGCTCCAAGCCTTGGTGCTGTAAGGCGTACGAGCGTACCGCTCGCTTTTCCTCGGAGAGGCGGAAACGTAGTGGTGCGGTGGGTTCTTTCGCCGTCTTCGAGCGTTTTCGTCGTGGCGCTGATTGTTGAATAGGGCCGATGGAAGCTGGGCTCCACAGCCAAAGTCCGTTCCTGCTACCCGCGACACCCTCGGCGGACTACAAGTGGAGTGGAACGATATCGTTGGCCTGAGCTCCGCGAAAGAGACGCTCAAAGAGGCCATATTGTTGCCATTGAAGTTTCCTCATCTCTTTAAGAATACGAGGCGCCCAGTCCACAACGGAACGCTTCTCTATGGGCCATCTGGTTGTGGCAAAAGGATGCTCATTGAAGCCCTCGTCACAGAGGTTGCAAGATTCTCGCAAATCAAGCTGGTGGAACTGAATTGTCAAGAGTTGCTCGTCAAGGGCAGACCAAAGGAGGAAGTCACGGCGTAGGCACTTTGTGTCCTTCCATATCGCGTACTTGCTAAGGTACTCGCAGATCCCTGCAGGCGATTTTTGGCCAGGAGGAAACGCCTCGAGCAGGGGATGGGGGCCCACCGGGCAAAGCCATTATCATGATCAATAATCTCGAAGTCCTGACTCAGAAAGCTCCCTCAACGTCGCTTCCAGATTCCGAGACTTTGAGGTTCGTTAGGATCAGTTTGCTGATGTACATTGACCAGTCCTATGGTAAACGCGATCTATTCATCGTCCTGTCATCAAGAGAGCCATGGAACATTGACTCGGTTCTCAGAAAACGGTGAGTGCTGCGCCCTGCTTCTCGAAGAAGATCCGGTACCTGAGGTGGCTGACTCGCAGTAGAGCTCGCAAGCAGGTTTATGTCCCTCTACCCGGGCCGCAGGAGCGCATGGAGTTATTGAAACTGTTTGGCCTGGGAAGTGACCTAAAGGAAGAAGACTACGCCAAGATATGCGAGATGACCGAGGGGTACGATTTGGTAGTACCCCTCTACTTTCTCGACGTTTCGAACTGAATGAGAAGTTCAGGTACTCCGATCATGACATAAGGACGATTAGCCTGGACGCTCGAACTCGGTCATTGAGGCGAGAGCTGGCTAGTCTTCCGAAGGAAACTCCCAACACTAGACGAGAAAAGCTCGCATGCTGCGAACATCCCCTACACATGGAGGACTATACGACGTCTCTGACCTCCATGCGGCCGGCTGGGCATCCAGATCCACGCTATGAAGAATGGACGCAGCAAGGTATGCCCCAGCGATTAATTCCTGTGACTACGCGCTCATAAAGCTGTTCCAGTGGCTCACAATCAACGTTGCACTTAGCATGCCTTGTGTATAGATCAAGGCGAGCGGAATGAGAGCGAGTTAATTGATCAGTTGCCCGCCCGGTTACATGTACCTTTGTATGCTTTGCAGCATGTTCTTATCCCTCATGCATCATCCCCTTCACATACACACCTCCACGATGTCGGAACGTAAGCCTCGAGCAACCTGACCAAGTAGTAAGTACATGATGGCCTGATGGCCTGGAGCAGACCTTCGGCACACACCGAAGGACTGTCAGCGCAAACGATCGCCAGTATGATCTTCCTTGAGTCCTTCGTAACGGGGACCACTCGGACCGCCATCCCTTCGCGGAACACATCAAAAGAGAGAGCGAAAGAGAGAGCGCCCCCCATGGCAAGAACAGCTCAGACGGACACTCTGAGGATGATATGTAGTGCTAGCTTAGCATCGGGAGGACTGATGTAAGAAGAACAGTCAACGGTCGACGTCCAAGAGCGCTACGGAGATAAACAAAAAGAGGTCAACGGAAGGAAAGCATATGATTCAGACGGCCTCAGAGTCACCATTAGACCGTGAAGTTTCATCGCACGAACAATTTCGGGACATTCCCTTGCCACCGTATACCGTTACCGCCAGAAATTTTCAACCCGGTGATCTACCTGTGGCTTGGGGCGGTTTCCTCATTTTCAAACAGGTAAAGGAATCTCGGAGTGGTCCCTTCAACCCGAAAAGTATCGTGTGAGTACTCATGATGACGACGGTGGTTCAAGAGATGTATGAATGTTTGGCACGATTGGTATTTGGAAACAGAGCGTCGTTAGTGGCACAGGTTCCACGAGTTGTCGGTACCTCTTGCTGCGAATTACCGGAGTCGTGAGAGCTTCAAGTCTCAGGAAACCCAGCTTCAACAACCCCGATCCTACCGCGTTCTTACATGGCATTCAGCGTTACTGACAACCCTTTCAACGGAAAGAAAAACCGTACTATAGCCCCATTCACGGAAGTGAATGACTCTCAATGAATTCTTGGTTACTGTGCACCTTCCTCGTTCTTATGGCAACAAAACGGGTACATATTCATGATATGAAGTTATCTCGATTCCGATACGCGTATATACACGTCCATGGTACCGGAGGTCCTACTAGTATTATAGAGTAGGCGGGATACAATAATGACACCCCCAATTCCTCACGCGCACGCGGCGCCCTTGTCCCATCCCACATATGCGTTGCCAACAATTCACTAAGCCCCTCTCTGTGCCGAGTACTGTCTGGCTAATGGCAGGTACCCCAGGGCCTAGGGGCACTTTCGGGAGTGCAATCTCTTTGTCAATATCCACGTTAGGACGGGGTCGTCGCCGTTGTTTGTGGCGTATCCGAAGTCAATAGTCCGTGTATTATTGGGAGTTCACAGTCAGCAAACAGTCGGTCGGATTCAATATGTGCATTCAGTGCCGTTCCTTCGCAGGAATAGTCAGTAGTTGAAGGGTCTAGGCACAGACAGGAAAGACATACGATATCATCATAAAAGGATCTCACCGTGTTTGGTCCCAAATGATGGTCTACGGGAAGGCTCGAACGGAACGGGACACTCCGAATCTGGGCCGTTGGTGTCGACTCCGTCATAGAGAACAGTGGCCGACATCACCCCTGACCCTTGGACGTCGAGCTCGAGCTCAAGGACTGAGCCCCGGGGACGTGTGCAGCCTCAATTTGTGTGATTAGTGTATCGTGCGGGGTGGCATCGGTGCGTAGCGAGTACATGTCCGAGAATTGTGTAAACTCGGCGAAGTTGGATGTGGCAGAGAACGAGGGTGAGATATGGCCACGATGTCCAGCTTCATCCGTTAGACACGTTTGTGTACCTTGAGTGTGCGATACAGTTGAGTGAGTGGTTGTTGCAGGAGGGAAAGAGGTCCCATCGTCTCTCAGGGACTCGCTGTCTCGTCGGCGGAATATGACCTGGTAGAGGCGCGTCACTACCACCACCAAGCTGCAGACTATAAGTGATGTCGCCACCTTCATATGTATCAGTGTACTGCAAAAAGTAAACAAACACGAGACACAAACCTCCAGCTTTGAGGTATACGTGAGAGCAAATGCAGACTGGCGGACGCTATATACAACCCGAGCCACAGACGGAATGAGCGTGATTATTGTTGACGCAAACAGGATCAAAATGAGCCTTCTTTCCGTCTTTGCAATATCCGATGCTTTCCATATGCAATGAAGTGGGAGGGCGACGAGGAATATGCCTGATACGATATCAGCTACACAAAGTGGTCAGTACCGGAGCAAAACATGTGTTTCCAATAACGCACAAGTGGCAACGGCAACCGCGAGGGTGAGCCCTCCTGTGCAAGAAATGAACGGGGCTCCTTTAGTAGCCACCGTTTTCTGGGTCACAATCATGCTACATATTGTCTGGACGAGGATGGCGTAAAGAAATCCAAGCAACAGGCACACCAACGCGAGCAAAAGAGACATTGTTCTGCGCCGTCCCGGCGGGAGAATTCGCGTTATGGAGAGGGCGAGACTGGCTCGACAACACCTGACCATCCGGTCAATGAGCATGAGTCGATGCCAGAGAGGCTGAAGTTCTGGACCAAAATCACATACCAGATTATGGAGTGAGACAGCGACATGTTGACCTTAAGAAGGATCGCCGATTTCTCGGAAGCTTCATTGCTGCTATTTGAGGTCACTGTCCTTGCAATCATCAGACCAATTCACGAAGTCGAGAACAAAGTCAACGTACGACTGAGCCGTATCCAATCGCTCGCAACATAAAATCCCATCATGAACAACGCAAAAGAAACCAGCCAATCGTCTCCCCAGAACCGTTTGATTCGAATGCGATGGGAGATTCGATAAATAGTCAAAAGAATAGCTAAGGAGTGGAAGGTCGTTATCACAGCTGGGTGCCTTCATCAGTTCAAATGTAGAGGAGAGTCAAAGCTGGGCTCACCTCGACCAGACGGGATGTTGAAAGGACTGGGCAGGTCTGCCATGTGTTCTCGTCCAGCTAGCTGAAATCGAGGCGTAAGGCTGGATGAAGTTTGTATATATAGGCGAATTTTGAGCGGCTGCACGGTAATCTCCGCTCCCATATGCTATCTAAGTACTTATATTCTGCAGGGGACTTCTTTGTGCACCTCTTCTTGACACTTTTGAATGCATGTCGAGAAAAGTCATGTCATTCAGCAATCAATACGTATTCTCACTTTAATTCGACAGTGGCGGCCCTTTGCGGCACTCTTGCGGCGCGTCGCATGCCCAGGGTAGATACTAGCCCTCTTGACCGAGCCTGCCTGCCGTGTTTCACCACGGTAATATTTCGGTGTTCGAAGGCATTAGGAAGTCGGAAGTGTGGCCGTGTGTTCATTGCAATGCAGATGAGGTCAATGTGGTCAATGTGGAAAGGCGAAGAACGACCGTCGTAGGTAGGCGCTCGACGACAATCATACCCACATTCTCACGCACGGTCCACTGGGTCTTTGAAAGCCACTGCGCCTCGAGGTGTAAACGACCTCCGAAACGCAACTAGTCAATCGACGCTTGCGCATGCTCAGCGCTCGTTGACAAGCCTATTACACTACTGCCAGTCTCGAGCTCTTTACTAGAGTCCGCTGGCCAGTGTCAAAGTCCGAAGTACCGCTCACCAGTAGTACCCAGCTATTGATTTGCCATGGATGACTTTTACGCGCGCTACATATATGCTAAAAGCTTAAAACCTGGATCACGAACCCTGGCAACTCATTCCTTCACACGAAATCGTGATTCCAGAGGGAGCAGGCCGCCGCGCCCACAAGGATCGGTGCGGGAACTAATCACCAATGGGCCTGTGGAGTCTGGATAGGGTAGGGAAAACGGGGTGGGACAAGAGGAATTTTCGTTCTGTGTGCGGATAAATTGCACACTAACAAAAGGAGGGCAGTATATAGGTCGCAACGCCTTCCGTGGCATCGCGACAGACATGCCTCACATACCACGTAGTACAACGCAGTCGGAGTTGAAAGGGAATAGAAAAGGAGCGAGTACAACCGCCGCCACTGAGCCCTCCTTGATGAACGCTTGGCACGAACAGGTGAGATTTCCCGGTTCTCCTCAACCTCGACCAATATGTGGCGAGTAACCATTCCGCCAATCTTTCACACTCCGCCAGAGCACCTCTAAGCGCCGAGTAGCCTCTGTTAATACTATTGGCCCGCTGACTCCTAAAACTTTTAAATGGTGAAAGCTACTTGTCAATTGTCTACATCGGGACGAAGCGGCGGTAGCATCCTCGTTATGTGGCGCAGACTGGGCTCTCATCATGTTGAAGCAGCGCTTCTGGTCGATCGGTGGTAGCATGTTACATTCATTCTCGTTCCTTATTACCAAGAGTTATCAGTTGCCCGAGAGTCTAGGCATAGATAGAAAAGACATACTATATCAACACAAACTGGCGGTGTTTGATCCCACCCGATGGTCTACAAGAAGGCTTGAATGCAAAAGGAACATTCGGGATCTCGATCGGAGCCACTTCATCACACACACAGAATGGTGGTTGGCTTTACCCCTGACCGTTGGAGGTGGATGTTGAGCTTGAGCTCACGATCCGAGTCGCTCGGAGGTGCGCAGGCTCGATTTGCGTGATATGAGTGTTGTGCGTGGTGGCGTTGGTATATAACGAGTGCATGTCGGAGATTCGGGTCAACTCAACGACGTCGGACTTGGCAGAGGTCGAGGTGGAGATATGACGACGGTGGCTATCTTCTGGGCGCGTCTGAGTGCCGTGCGTTGCACTAGAGAGAGTGATTGTGGGATGGGGGGAAGATAATACAGTGCCTGTTGACGGCTCGTTCTCACGTCGGCGATATACAATCTGGTAGATGCGCGTCGCTACTACCACCAAGTTGCAGAACATGAGTGATGTAGCCACCTTTATCTGCGTTAAAGTATTGGACAAGCAAGAAGAATGCTGAGATACGGACCTGAAACTTCATGGTATACGTGACAGCGAAGGGAGATTGTTCGTAGGCATATACAGCCCGGACCACGGATGGAATGAGCGTGAGTATCGTGGACGCAAACAAAATCATGATCAGTCTTCGTTCCTTTGGTGGAAGATCTGATGCGTTCCATAGACAATGAAGTGGAAGGGCAACGAGGAAGATGCTTGATAAGACATCGCCTACACAAGGTATCAGTACTTGAGCGCAATGTTTGTCTCCAGTAACCTACTTGTGCCGGCGGCGATCGTTAGGGCACTTCTTCCCTTGCATGTTACAAACCGAGTTCCTTTCGGAGCGCCTTTCGTCCAGGTAGTGCTCAAAGTACACAAAGTCTGCACGAGAATGGCGTAGAGGGACCCGGCCAATAAACAAAAGACTGCGAGCACTAGGGACACGGTTCTGCGTCGTCCCGGCGGGAGAATACGTGATACGGAGAGAGCGAGGCTAGCTCGACAACACCTAAACCAACATTCAAAGAGCGTCAATCAGCTTTGAGTGCTGGAGGGGACGAAGCAAGATCAAGAGCACACACCAAACTATGGCGTGAGACAACGACATGTTGACTCTAAGGAGAACTACACCGTATTGCGAATTATCGGGAGACTCGTTGTGACCATTGGAATACACTGCTCTCATGATTCCCTAAATCATTCACCAAATCGAGAACAAAAACGACGCACTCTTGCTGTACCGTATCCAATCACCCGCAACGTAGAATCCCATCAGGAACAACGCCAAAGCAGCCAGCCAATCGTCTCCCCAAAACCGATTGATACGGATGCGACGAAAGAGTCGATATATCGTCAAAAGGATTGCTAAGGAGTGTAAGGTCGTTATGATTGCTAGATGCCAGCCATCGGTTCTGATGCGAACATTGTGATTGAAAGCTCAACTCACCTCGGCCAGACAGGGTATCGAACGGATTGGGCAGGTGCACAGCGCGTTTCTCCATGGCCCTTTCTCCGTCCGAAGAAGCAATGTGCAAGGCTGGTTCAAACTTGGAAATTTGAGGGCGAATCGGAAGCTGTGGTTGGGAGACGGTTGCTCCCATGTCAGACTACTTATAGCCCCCTTAAGCCCCCTTGAGTTCTCCTGTTGACACTTTGATTGTAAGGAAAGTCATGTCACCAGAATTCAATACATATTCTTTACCTTGCTTTTGAAGTTCAAATTCCATAGCGGCATTCATGTTCAACGTTCAATTCCCAGGGTAGTAAGTAGATCCCCTCTTGACCGAGCCTGGCCACAGCGGTGGTGCGAGATAATGATATTTTTGGAGTTGAGATCCTGTGAGAAGAAAGTCGGATGGATATACATATAGCCATGAATGCAGAGGAGGGTGAATACGGAAAGAATGGAATCGAGGAATAAATATCGGACAAGTGTCGGACAAAACCCTACAAAACCCTGCAGACCACCCTTGGTGACTGGTCACTGTCGTCAGGCTCGGATCATAAGCGCTCGTGACGGGTGATAGTCTCACGGCCAGTCACAGAGTTGTGGGCGCGTGTATTTCCTCACTCTCCCATCACTCTCCCAGATTGTAGTGACCAAGCGTCCTACCACTCTCCGGTGCGCAGGCATTGACAACTCTATGCCTTCATACATATCGAAAGGTCAAGAAACTCACTAAGAGCCCTATAAATCAACTGTTCCAGTTCACAAATCCAAGATTCCAAAATTTGACGTCTTCACCCTGCACACAAGTCGCAGCGGACAACATCTATGCGTATTCCAGCTTGCAAATCGTATCGAAGCTACTGAGTGAGCTTGTAGAACGAACGAGCGAAGTGTGTGCCCACCTCAATACCATGGAAACTCTTTGGGGAAGCATGTCCAGTATTCTCGGATCTCTACCATAGTCAACTATGCAACCCTGGCAGCACTTCAGTAATCAACAATGCCTATAGCTTGATCGAACGGTCTCCAGCTTTTACTTGGTGTATGCTCTACGTATGCTACGAGGATGTGTAAGGTGAGCTGTAGCGACAGTAATCACCCCATACCCAAGCTTATTTTCAGGCCTTGCATTTGATTCGGACCACTGCAATAGAACAACGGGTCGATAAGATCGTGAATGAGGCACGGGAAATGACAAGGCAGTACTCGTGACCGCGTATTCGATCGGGCTATATAATGCACGACTCAAAACGGCCCCTAGTGTCGAAGATCCGGAGACTTTTAAGAGGGCCGCAATCCGAGGCAGTCCGTCCCCAACTTATCATCCGACCGCTACCATATCGCTTATCACCCCCGCGGCCTGCCGAAGAGCTACATAAACTCGCCTCTATCGTCCAGCCACACGTGCTAATCTTCTCTACCTTACCCTACCTCTCTTCCCATATACCATGTCCTCGTTGGCATTCTCAAGACTACCCGGAAGGAGGACAACCCCTCAATTACGAGCACTATTTCGATATCCAGTCGCCAGCATACCCTCTCGGACGAGTCGGATCTATTCCGGAAATTCAACCACAGGGCGACGATGGTCGAGCGCAACCTCGTCAGCATCGGGTACAACAATGAGATCCAGTTGGCGACGGCCACGAAACATATTCGGTGGTGGCTTACTCCTTCTCTTGGGCATTGGTGCATTCAACACTTTTACCGAACCAGTTCGTGCGGATAGCGGCGATGACGAAGATAAGGATGACAGTGGGAAGACGACCGACTCTATGAGCGCTCTCATACGGTCATATATTGTCTATTCGATGTGCTCGGTACCAGCATTGGTAGACTCCGCCCCTACGCTACTGCAGGTGTTCTCGAGCATGCCCCTTATCGGAACTATCGCTGAAGCCCTAGTCAGGATTACCTTCTTCGATCAGGTTCGTGGTTCAGAAGAAGACTTATCAGCGGACCGGGAATACTCATATGATATGTCCTCATGTCCAGTTCGTAGGAGGTGATACAGCTCTGGAAACCGTTCCGTTACTTCACACTCTTCGTGCATCCAATAAGGGTGCTCTCTTCGCGTATTCCATCGAAGTGGACGAATCGGAAGCTACGGCACATTCTTCCAAGAAGAAACTCGCGGAACCGGTACACAAACGGATAGTGAACGAAATGATTAGGTGTATAGACGTCGCTGCCGACTTTGAAGACGAGGTACTTCGCGGAACTCAAACTGGGAGGAGAACTTGGGTTGCAGTTAAGATGGTGAGCAAATCATGATGCGGTTTTGAAGTCATTGATGGACTCACGATGGACATAGACTGCGCTATTACCCGAAGCTCAATCTCTGATCAACCTCTCCAAATATTTGACAGACACGAGGTCACCATTACCCGTACCATTCCCTGGGTGTCCTCGCTCAACTGACCTTGACGTGCTACACGAACATAATCCGACACGCCGTGGCCCACTTACGAACGACGACATCTTGGCGCTACGCGAACTCTATTCGGACCTTCGTCGGATATGTACCCGCGCTCAAGAGCGAGGCGTCAAGATTATCCTCGATGCGGAATACAGGTATGGGCATAAGTTTTCGGAACTTACTTCGGGAATGACACAGATACTTACGACACTTCATTTTAGTTGGTACCAACCCGCTATAGACGCGATGCAGCTTGCCCTTATGCGTGAATTCAATCGCGCCCCCACCTCCACCGACGTAACCATTCCCAACGTCCAACCCCTCATATATGGAACTTACCAGGCGTATTTGCGAAGGTATCTTTCATTTAATAGTTCACTCCCCGTGGGGTTCGGGTTGATCGAAGTAATTCTAGAACACTGTCATACCTGCAAGAGGCGTTCAAGGATGCTCAGGAGAACGGATACACCCTTGGTGTGAAGCTTGTGCGGGGAGCATATCACCCTCACGAAGTCGCTGCACTTGAGGCGCAGAAAGCTGGCAAATCCTCGCTCAGTATCACGCCTGAGGATCAACCTCCTGTGTGGTCGTCGAAACAAGAGACCGATCAATGCTATAATGAATGTGCGAAGACGTTGATTGAGGCTATCAAGGAGGATATACAATCGAAAAGGGAGGATCAATCAATCGGAGTTCTCTTCGGAACACACAACTGGACCAGCAGTCGGTTGATTTTGAGTGAGCTCGTTAGACACGGTATTGCTCAGGAGGAGAGAGTTGAAGGGGAGAAGGAGAGCGTCGTTGTTCTTGGCGATGATGTTACGGAGAGGTTGACGATGGGTCAGCTGTACGGGATGAATGATGCTCTGTCGGATTATCTGGTCAGGCGGACGAAGTCGAGTGCTCCCATGGTTATCAAGTGAGTTTTTGCTGCTGAACTTAGTACTCTCTGACTTATGCCTTTGACCCAGGTATGTTCCGTACGGCGCACTATCGGAGGTTATGCCCTATCTGAGTCGCAGAGCGATAGAGAACAAGTCGGTTCTCGGTAACGGAACCGCAAGGGAGGAACGTATTCGGGCAAAGAGGGCAATATTCGGAAAGTTGTTTGGATAATGGCCTCGGTGATGGCGAGGTTGTATGTATTTCTAACGGGCTTTGTCTTGCTCTTGCATCTTCTGTACCAGTAATCCCGCACGATAACTTATGGACAATTAGACTTGACATCTTCGTGGATATGCGGCTGGCGCGTCTACCATGTAGACTGGGTTCATGAAAAGAAGTTTCGCTTCTTCTCGCAGTTGTGGGGAATTACAAACACCGGACCAATATAGCTGAACCGCGATGACATGATGGTCGGCCTTCTGAATCTAAGCAACGTCCATCCTTCCCTCACTTCCAACACTTCGTAGCACCGAACGGTATCGGTCTGGTGGCGGGTGCGTCTCATGCGAAGTCCATGCTGCTTCGTTCGCGTCAGGGATGGGGTAGAGACTATAAGCAGGTGGCTGTGTCTCGGACTCGTCCTCGGGTTCACGCCTGCCATCTGCACCTTCTGCCTCAGTCTCCCCAAGACGTTGGGTGCTATCCTCTGATTCCACTCGATTGACATCGAGTCCTTTTAATTTAGAAAGGAAAGCGGAGGGGGCGTTGTCGGAGTCCATCAGGGTGTACGGTTGAATGTGGTCTGCCGGTCCAGGTTCTACCGTCAGATCGGGAGACATGATCGATTCATGTCCATGAGTTTTCCGACGTCGACGTCGTATACAAACGCAGAGGATCGTATTCACCCCGGCAAGAAGAGCAATCCCTGCGGTTATGCCTCCTGCAATGGGGCCCACAGGGATTTTGCCCTTCTTTTCTTCCGGCTTCTTTTCTTCTGGCTTCTTTTCTTCCGGAGGCGCTTCAGGTACCGGCCCAGTGCTATCGAGATCAGGAAGATCTAGTACGCTGTGAGTACACATTCCAATGTGACGAAACATACAAGGCCTAAATTGTCGACTGACTCTGGTCGTGTATTTGCATAGCTTCTACTAAGTTGAATGTTTGGTACGTCCAATTTGTGGCTTCGGACCCAAAAGTCACTTTCTGAGCATTTCTATTCTCAATAACCGCTTGAAGGACAACTAAACTCACGATTATTGCCCGCATATGCAGGGATGGTCTGGTTACTCGCCAGATAACGATCGGAAGGCCAATACCTGATACAGTATTGGCATCGGCACCAGTCATATTCAGCACTGTTCTGTCCTGAGGTAGTAGGCATGCACTCACGTGTTGTCTGAGGTCAACCCGAGCTACTGGTACATCCCGCCTCGTAGAAACTCCATCTAGTACGGCATGATAATGCATCGAAATCGCGAACGACCCAGGGCACTACCATCCTCACGTATTTACTCCACTTGGGATTTCCTGGCAGAGAACACAAGCGCTCTGTAAATTGTAGGCAGCCCAAGAGCTTGTGGAAAGTGAGTCGACGAGAATGGGACGTTATTCATTTGTGGACACATACCATGAGCAGTGGTTGGCATCACTTCCAGTCGGCGGGTCGTAATGATATCCGTCCTTGAGAGGGGGTATATAACCTCCTGAGCTCGGTTGATTGATGAGACTCTTATAATGAGGATGAAGACGACGGACGTTACCTTGAAGTTGGACTACAGTGACCTGCGTCCCAAACTAATCCCTGATACAGTGCACAGGGCGACAATCCCTGCTTATTCCTCATCCAGTCATATTGTGGCACACACTCGACTTGAAATCGTGCTGCAGCCCGCAGCATGATGGAAGATCCAAGGAGTTTAATGAGTAGTATAATCGACAAAGAATAGTGCATAGTCACGGTGGGAGTTGGGGGCGAAAGGACGCAAATAGGTGCCAGATACAGGCGCGGATATTTGAGGCACTGTGGCAGGCCGAAATCCCTTGACTATGTTCTCAAGACACAAAACACTCCCACGTTAGTGCCACTACCATCTTCGTGATCATGATCTTCTCGAACATATGGCCTTGAGCCTGTGGTTTTGATGACCTGAATGGTCTGGGGGCAGTAGGCGATATGTTTGGTTTCGGCATTCTCCGAACGAACCTAAAGGCATTTCGCAGGGTTTACTTTAGAATCCAAGTCGTGAACGCCCATACATGGCCACTCACCTGAGGATTCTCTGCCATTCTTGCTTCAATAGGGGGCCCCGGAAAACGAATCCAAGGCAAGTCAAATGCGAGTTGCTCAAGTAGTACACCCTGTACAGTAAGTATGATCCGACTCCTAGCATGGAATTCATGGAACTGCACGATCATAACGAAAAAATTAGATTCTCTTGAGCCAGAACATGAAGAACGATTATAGAGTTGGGCGAGAGAAGACGAGAAATATAACTAAGAATCACAGCGAAAGGGAGACCAGTTTCAAGCGACGTCCCTGCCAGGACCGTCCTCACTCCCAACACTTCTCATCGAAAAATGCCGGTTCGGTGCAGGCTGGCTAGTCGGTGTCGTTTGTCCTCGTCCCGGGGTCGTCACCGTCGAGTTGGAAGCATTCCCGGACGTCGCTGATGTCCAAGGATAATCAGAAGAAGATTGCGTGTCCTGGGATCCCTTCTCTGGCGGATATCCCGGGGACGGACGATGTCCATGGCCCTGCCTTTCCCGACGTGCATTAGCGACCTCGTGTGAGGACGTCGTCTCGCTAGGAGTAGGGAAGGGACTATAAGCAGGTGGTTGGGCCCCGTCTCGACGTTCACCGTCGGCACCCTCTTCTGCGACCTCCTCCAGACGTCGAGTGACACCCTCGCGGGCGAGAGCGAGATCCTGTGTTTTCCTGCGGTGGGCAAGGGAAGCGGGATTGGTGTCGGAGTCCATCAAGGTGTAGGGTTGAACGTGGTCTGCCGGTCCAGGCAAAGTGGTTTGCATCGTCGGTGCGGGAGACATCACCCCATGTCCATGAGAAGGAGATGTACCGTTTGGGTTGGTCGTATACGCTGAGACGCTGCCGGTTTGGGACCAAGTTCGCAGACTGTCGTTGAAAGTGTAAATGCTCTGGGTGGAGCTCATGGGTGCAGGACTTGGTGTGTTCATGGGGTGGAAGTGGCTCGAGTAGCTAGTAAAGGAATCGAGTGGGTTTTTGGAGGTGCCGGGTAGTATGTGAGAGTGCGTGCGGGCGTCTTGAGGGGATGGAAGCTCCTGCACGCCGGAGAGAGCCCTCTTCCGGCGTCGTATGTAAATCCAGAGGAGTATACCTAGACCGGCGAGAAGGACGACCCCTCCAACTACACCTCCTACGATGGCCCCGATGGGTTTTTTGTCCTTCTTATCGACCGGGATAGGCTGGCCATCGAGATCGGGATGATCTATAGCAAGGTGAGTGGACGTAGGGACAGAGAGAATAAGAATAGCTCACTCTGCTGAGCTATCTGTTGGGCTTGTCCAGAGTTGAACGTCTGATCAGTCCAACTGGCGGCTGGTCAGTGACAAAGAGATTCAGCATGGATTTTACTTAGACGGTCATGACAAAAAGATCAAGCTCACGGTTATTACCCGCGTATGCAGGAATTTTATGGTTTCCCGTGATGTTTATATCAGAAGGCCAATAACTGTCGCAGGGGTCACTCCTTGAACGCTTGCTGGCGATAAGTTGTACACTAACGTATCGTTTGCCAACAAGCTACCGCACGCTGCGTTGTAGAAGTTCCAGCTATAACGAGAATTGCATCAGAAGACAGACGGAAACAACCGAAGAACACCCTCTCACGTATTCAGACTCCTAGGAAGATCCTGGCAAAGGGCGCAAGCACTCTGAAGATTGTAAGCGGCCCAGGAGCTTGATGATATGAGTTGATAGATAAACAACATAATCCTTATACACACCATGCACATTCTGAGACCGTAGCTCCATCCGGGGGGTCGTAGTGCTTTCCCTTTACGAGCGGGCCCACATTGTATGCTAATCACCGACACATTAGTGCAACTCATAAGACGGGAAGGCAGTTGTGGGCTCACAGCCTTGTGCACACGGTGCCTCTACAGCACTGTATAGGACGCAGGGCGTGATGTCCTGCTCATTATTCAACCACTCGTATTGAGATTGACACTGGGTCCCCTGTATGCCAGCTCGTGGTTGTACCGCAGCCCAGGCAGTGGCAGAATATCCAATGGCAAAGAACCCAGCAGCGATAACCGTGGAATAGGGCATGGTGGCAGTCGGGGGCGAAAGGGCGCAAACAGATCACCGATATGTGCGCGGGTATTTGAAGCACCAAGGTGCGAAGGTACAGTGGTCCTAAGACGCAAGAAGCCCTACCACATTAAGAATGTGTATAAATATCGACGAGGGCCGAGTGGCGTTTGCACCGGCCGGCCAATGTGGAATATACCTCATGATGATCTTGGGGGTACGGCGTTAATTATGCCCCACAGAAGAAGGGCGGGTGGACTTACACGAAGGCGTGAACATTGAACATTGTTCTCGCTGTAGGTTGATTGAAACACATGATGTTCCCATCGAAAGGCGATATGGAGATGATAGAAAATGGGTGTGTGAGTCAGTTATAAGTCATTCTAGCATACCAGCGCCTGAGTTGGTGATTGGGAAGAAAGATCGTCCTCGCGAGATGCGACCCTGGGCAGAGAAACGTCCACGGTTCGCTGCGGACAGATCGTGATGTCGATCGTGTCAAGCACGGAGAGTCGATTGTTGCGTGCTCTCGAAGTTGTTTCGAGCATTCTGCCTGTCATTGTATCTTTCCACAGAGAGAAACGCTGTCAGTCCCATGGTCACTGCATATTCCAAAGGGAGCCAGATAGGTGTTGAACATTTGATACGTACAGCAGAAGTCCTGTAATGCCGTTGCCGAAGAGGCAAAACCCGCTCGTTCTGAGAACAACAATCCGATAATGGTCGTAGCTCTTGGCTTAGAGGTTTGACGATGATGTCGGATCCAAGATAGGAATAGAGTCGCGATGGTGGAGTCGTAGTAGGGTTTTTTCTCTTGCTAAGTACGATCGTGGCCATGATGAGCAACGCCGACTATTATTCCCTCAAGACAAATCCAACTCACCAAGAAATCGGAAAAAGACCTGACGGGTTGCCCCTGTGCCTCTCAAGGATTCCAAGCCCGCTTCCAGGCTGTCTGTTCAGCATATACTTGGCATCTAGAGACTCCCTGCCTTGTGAAAAGGTACTGTTATTCTGACAGATAAGCCTAGTTGATCATATCGATGAACCCTCGAGTATCGTGATATGATTTTAAGATGGACCATGTCGAGTACTTGTTCGTTGGCAAGTAAAATTGCAGGAGATATAGGTACCTGGTACTCCTTGTCGTCGATCCCGACATCGTTAATGGAAATTTTGAATTCCTCTCGCAGCGTCGCGTAGAGCATCCCGGAGAAACAATCGCACGAGAAAATGGTCTATCTGTCGTGTTTGGTATCAGATAAATTGAGCAGGCATCAACCTCGGAACATGGATCCGAGAGGCAGGGCTTCTGGTAGATAGATGGGTGAACAGTCCTGATACGGGAAGACCAAAAAAAAATCAAAGCAACTCTAAGAACGATCGGAAGAACCTGTCCGAGTAAGTACGATAGAGCGGTTGATGACTGAGGCTCACAAACAACATCAAAACACTCTCTGCCCTTCTCTGCCTCTGACTACCACCATCGCGCTTGATCCCCTCGGTCAAAGCATTTGCTCCCGTTCACGGTCCTCATCGTCCAAGTCAGCGCCCAAGATGGTTTCAGGGTCGTGAGACCGGTTCGGAAATTTCTCGGTCTTCCCCAAATCATACTCGTTTCAGCTCGTTTCTCTTGGGCGGCACCGTTATAATTGGCCGTTCTACCTAGTATCAACACTGGTCCTTTCGCTGTGCGTGGTCCTACTTTTCGTCGAGTCTGTCCTAGAACCTGTCAAGCCCGTTGTTGACAATGTCAGCTCTTGCATGCTATATGCTCGAACCCGTAAACCGGGTCCGATTAGATTATCAAGAAACTCCATTCCTGTTTTGTCCTGAGCGGTCTATTGGGCAGGGCTGCGATGCCCATTAATACAAGATCCCATGCTCTTGACACCTGTTTGCTTCGCACCGCCATCTTCCTTGAACTCAACCTTGGAAAGCGACCTCGGGCCTTCGCTGGCTTTTCGTAGAAATGCTTCCTCCAGGCACCTCCGTTGTAGTTCTCGGGTTATCAGCACTCTCGGGAGCCACTAGTCTGCGCAGCAGAGCATCTGTGCAGTCGAATGCGACATGTGCATCCGAATACTCGTGGATGTACAATAGTCAGAATTTGTCGCCTTGTTGGTTGGCGTCGGCAGTGACGGGGCCTTGTTTGCAAGGAGGTGCGTGTCAGTGTCATCTCGAGATTTTCTGCAGCTCATCGATTTGTAGACTTCAATGTTGGTCCACTTCAACCTGGAAACCACTACGATCCACCCATGCAGGCCAAAAGTACAGTCACTCGTTGTTTGTGGTGCGTTTCGCAAAATTAGACAGCTTGTGCTCTGCTGAGATTTTGAATAGCTCTTGGGCTGCCTACAATCTGTACAGCGCATGTACAGCGTGCCAAGATCAGGATGCTAGTATATTGCCGTGCGTGACGAACTTTACGCAAATCGTGCCCCATCTAACTTCATCATAGGTGGGCAGCATTCCGTCAAGAATGTCCGGATAACTTCCTCTCCAACTCAACGTCAGTCCATGTTCTCATCCCAGAAATTACTCTTCTTACTCCACACTCAGATACTGGCCCTCCGATATCACGATCTTGGGTAGTAATACCCTTCCATTCTATGCTGGCACCAATCGTGAGTATTTGAATGTCGCCCGGTATACAGGACGTGGAGCTGAATTGTTTACTACCTCGTTAGCATCGACCTGGCAGGATCAGCGATTCAATGCGAACCAGGCGCGGAATATCTCCAACCAACGTGAGGATTTCATTTCTTCACTTCATAAGCACGATTCCTGATGGAGTTACTTCAGAACATGCTGACCTTACAGGACAGCCTGCTAGCACTCCCACGTCAAATGACTCCAAAAGTAGTACACCGGTCGGAGCAATCGTGGGCGGCGTTGTCGGGGGACTGGCTGTAATCATTGGTGCAGCATTGGTGTTTTGGTGGCTTCGCAAGAGAAACAGAGCGTCGAAATCTGGCGGCATTCAGGAGTTGGACCCCAGTTATCACAGACATTCCCTCTCGGAGACCCAAATGGGTCATAAACCCACGGTATCTAACTCCGTCAGCTACAGTGGTAGCATTTACCCGACTACGACCTCGCCTCCACCCGGCACTTCTGGAAGCCCTACCCTGTATACGCACAATGAAAGTGCGCAATCTTTCTCGCAGTTTGGTTCTGTTTCGGCTTACACGACGCCGCATTCACCTCCACCTACGCGCTACGTGACATCACCGGCACCAACAGCGCGTACCACGCTACCTGCCCCCGCACCAGAGGATATTATCCAGCCCTTCGTCTTCAATTCGACTCAGACACCCACTGTGGATACACATTCGACAGAGCCTGTCACTCCGAGGAAGGGCGATCTGGTCGTTCTCAATGGCAATCAAAGAATCACCGGACCAGCGGTCAACCGCGACGAGTCTGATGATGAAGGGCAAGGGTCAGGCAACCTGAATCCTCCAGCCTACACGGCATATCCCGCGCCTAGCGAGACTTCCTCTGTTGTAGCTTCGAGAAGAGAAAACCAAGGTCATGGTCACCGCCCTCATGGACAACTCTCTCAAGATACTACACAATCATCTTTCTCTTCTCCGTCCCCGTGGACGTCGTTTGGTAGCGGACATGGCGATGGCAGTATGGCGTCTTCGACGGTACCGTTTGGTGTTGCTGCTGGAGAGTTTGGGCAGTTGACTACGCCACCGAGACCAGGGATGCAACAAACCAATAGCTCGCGTCGCAGTGTGCTTGGAGATCGGGACGACCATGTTGAGATTGCGTGAGGTGTAATATGAGCCTATGCTTGGGATTTGTATTATATGTAGCCATACGTTCTGCGAGTTATGGTTACTTGGGGCAAGGACTTTTCTTGAGGTTACTTTAGACACATACATATCTAGTAGTTTTATTTATGAGCAAGTACGACACACGGCATGTCGCTGTCTTTACGCCCTCCATGTAATTGATGAAAATACTATTATTGACATAACTTCGGACTGAAAATCTGGATTGCAAAGGCTCCTTCCCACCCGCCGCACGAAGAGTGTTCCGTCAGCCAATCACAGCACAACCTAAACTACACCCGACTGTGATGTGAATGGTTGTCGGTGAGCTCTTTATACGGCGGGCGGGTACGAGCCTGAGGGTGTCCCAAAAAACGCGTACAATCGACTCTCGGAATTTAAACGGGCACGTGATAATCAGCTGATAAACGCGTCGGACGCGATAGACCACTTGCACCGTCCACCCCTCTCGACCACTTACACCACCCACCCTTACTTGTACCATATGGGCCTCAGATGCACCAGACTTACCCAGATACACCACCTGAAAAGACCATATGTTAAAGCGGTGGTGATGTAAGTAGTCTCTGAAAGTGGGGTGAGATGAATCAAAGAGGCAGGTGCGCGTGTCTGCCACCTTTCCATGAATCAGACGATGTGCCCGACGGCGCATGGACCCAATTTTTTATCGAGAAGCTCTCCGAGTCATCTCTCCTGTAAGGTGAGCAGGCTCGAGCCCCGTTTCTACTTTGGCTACATCCCTGAATTGGCAATCGCCACCTTACACCACCTTCCCCAATATTGAGATGGTGCATATTTAGATTTAGGGTGCGTCTGAGCCTCATGTGGTGTAAGTGGTCGAGAAGGGTGGACGGTGCAAGTGGTATATCCTCCGCGTCGGATGCCACTCGCTTCACATCGGATGAGTCACCTGCACCTTCTTGTTTATATAAACTTGTTTGACCTCCATTCTGTTCCACACCCTATCTTCTTCAGTGATCTCCATGAAGCACCAGAGAAACGATTCCACGTTATCGGACAAGCCCGAACCACCAGAAAAGAAAATGAAGAGTGGCGAGGAACAAACAGTGCGTGCCAGCGGTCTTTACTAGTTTACCACGTCTTCTCATCTCGACGCATCCAGGTAAATGAGGCGTCATTTGGGCAAACTATGCGTTCTGCGTATGACCTGAAACGTGCTATAGAAAGAATGATTCGCTTGCCGTTTGGTGATATCGGGAAAGTTGTGACTGTTTGGCGTTTTGAGGACCATCCTCTCCCATCCGAATCGATGGTGAGTACACTCTCGCCAGACTCACTTGAAAAAATTGAAGACCCAGACTGCAATTGACATTATCGTTACTAAGCGCGAAATCTTGAACCAACTCCAAACTGCCAACATCGCGGCCAATAAAGCAACTCGCTCGTTCTGTTTCGGCACATATGGAAAGAGGTTCGACCTCAAGATCACCTATCCCGGATGCGAGTTTGAGTCGAAGGAAGGCAATTGGGTCAGCATCAATGAGTCGACCCTCAACAAGTGGCTTGAACATGCCCCTGTTTCTGGGTTCGGCGATAACAAGGCTCTCGAGACCAAGGTAGATCCTGCGGTCAGAAACGCACGCGAAATACCAAAGGACGGGTTTGAGGTTGAACCCGGGCTTCTCGAAGACGTTGCCGAAATATGGGCCGACAACTTCCTACCATCTGAAGTGCGAGTCGAGCCGTACAAGATACACATCTACGGGAAGGGTGGCCACTTTAAGTCTCATCGAGACACACCAGAGTCTTCCCTTGTTGGAACTTTCCTCCTTGGGTTAGGGGATCACACGGCAGGTGGCAAGTACTCAAGACCCGACAAGGAAGCGTCGGATGAGGAAGCGTCGGATGAGGAGATTGACGAGGGAAACTTCTGCATCGGAGGGATCAGGCGGACGGCAAAGCGTGGACAATGGGTGGCATTCCATCCTGACGTCCCTCACTCTGTTGAACGCCTCGAGTCTGGAAACCGGGCAGTGATCGCATTCAAGATCTTCAGTCTCGATTCTGACGGAGCCAAAACCGAGGTATCAGGGCGTTATCCTGCCGTGGTTGAGAAAGCGAAGACTGCACTCGAAGATATCAAGGGCTCGTTTGGGATTGTCCTTCAACATCAGTATCCAATGGGAACCGATTCGCGGAACCTAGTAGGCTCGGACGCGGTGCTGTTGGCAGCTGCGCAACAACTTCATGGGACTAGGGCGATCGAGGTAATCCCTATTGTCGTCCAGATCTCCGAAGACAGAATCTGGGATCCCATTTACGACGAGGATGCGAAGAGCAGGATTGTTGCCTACGTATACCCTTTCACTCCCTTTCATGTCGATACAGTCTTGACCCGCTCAGTGAGCCAAGAGGTCGAAGCTAGTATGGCTTGGATGGAGGACGTCGAGCTGGACATTCCGTTCTACAGTTGGGAATTCAAGAAGAAAGCAATGAGGTGGTCATCCCTCGAGGAGGAGATAAATCACACCGGAAACGAGTCAGATGGTACACGAGAAACCTCCGTCTACCTCACTTACGCGATTGTGGTACTCTATGAGGAGGGTTTGCGCCCGAGGAAGAGGAGGAGCTATTCTTGATTGACTGTTGTCCTTCATTATATCCTCGCCTTGAGAGTAGATACAATCGAGGAGTAGCGGTGTTGGTACCTGTAAATACAAGTCCAACGAAACTGGAGTCGATCACGGTTCAAAGTATTGATGTTGATACTCCAAGTTTCTTGTGTCGTACCAGCCTGATACGAGCGCAGATAAGTACAAGAGCCGCAGGTGTCGATCCCTCAACGAGAGGAGAGGAGGGTAGTTCGAAGCCTGATTCCAGCTGCCCAGCCCTAGCCTAGTCCAAAGCGCGTCGCGTTCAACCACGTGACTTGTTCTTACCTTGACTTTGAACTTCCACCTCCATATTTGCTCCCTCACGTTCTGCTTTTGAGGATCACCCTCAAAGGATGCCCATAACCACGGAGCAGAAGGCAGCAATTGAAAATGTCATCAATACGATTACTAGCGTGACAGCTCCTGGACGAGGGAAGAGGAATGTCAGTTCGATGTTTATGGCTCTGGTAGATCGGAATGAATGGCCAGAATACTTCGAGGTGGGTCTTAATATCGCATATATCTCGTGTTGGTTCCGCCTAAAGTCATTCATAGATCATTCCAGAACCTCGTAGCCTAAACAATATCAAGGCCTCGTTAGAAAAAAATCGGTACAAGGATCCTTTGGACGTGTATACGGACTTGGCCTTGGTGTTTTGGAATGCAGTGTTCTATAACGAGGAGTCAAGTCAAATAGCTCGGGATGCTGAGCATCTCAAGGTACGTACTTGTCATTGTGCCGTATCACTGCATTTCAAAGCTATAGCTGTGTGGACTACTTTAGAAAGTCCTCGAAACCGAATGGAATAAACAGGCGATATTACCTCAGCCACGATCCACTTCTCCACCTCCTCAGTCTGCACAAAAGGTCCATAAAGTCGTTGAACAACCTCCTCCGCCTCCAGTCGCTCCTAAAGCAGTAGTGCCTTCTCAACCTGTACCACCAACACCAGCGCAAATAGCAACGGTTTCAACAGCTCCTGCTCAACCAAAACCTCCCACTGCCACTGCTCCTGCTGTCGCACCTGTTGCAAGCTCATCTCGCACTGTGCGTCAGCCGTCACCAGATATTGAAATAGACATCGGCGGCATGTCTCCTGAGCCCGAAGGACATTTGGATGATTTGGGGGCCAAGCTCATCATGCAGGGAGTAATGCAGCGGGACGCCGTGAGCGAAGAGATTGTGAACCAGTTGGAGAGGAGTTTGCCCCGGTGGCCTGGGTTTAGCGAACAAGGATGGATGGAAGAGGGTAACCAAGTGAGTGAGAAGCATTTCTCTCGCCTTGCGTTTACATTACTCAGCGCCTACTCTCAGAACGTGTACTCGACTATTGTACATGCCGTGAAGAGCTACAAGGATGTGATGTACGAACGTGTTGTATCTCATTTCCATCACAACCGCTCACAAACTTTCTTTTCTTCCCATCAGTGGAAACCGACTGGCGTCAGCAATAGAGGAGGTTCCCGAACTGACGAATGGGCCAACTTCGACATCAACGGTAAGTGCGAACAGGGATTCGGGGAGGATCCGGCTCATTCTTCGTCTCCAGGCACCTCTTTCTCTCAAGATCATCGAGGTTAGGTCTTCGCGCAATGCGTCGTCTTTTTCACTAAAGGCCTCCGCAGAACCGTGTTCGCCAGAATGAGTACACATCTCCGCAGGATTTCGATAAGGACATGGCTCGTTTGTTTGAAAAAGCGCGACGCTGGCATGAGCCGTGTACGGAGCCATATGGGAACGTACTCCTCCTCCAGGTACGCCTTTTCGAGATCACATTCAAACCGGTCACTCAATCTCAGCCTCAGAGGTTATACCAAGCTCTAACATCGGCGGACCCGCCACCAGGGCCGCCTTATAGTTCAACCACGAACTTTGCCTCCCTTAAAGCTGGTCCTGGGAACGTGAAGCCCGTTCATGGAGATGGAGAAGGTGCCGCAGGTGTAACAAGTCATCGAGTGCTCACGCGAGATAAGACTTTTGTCGACGAAGTTCAATACAAGGGTTGGAGCGTGAAGCTGGCGGATTGGTTGCATTTGAGTAACCCGGATGATCCCAGCCGACCTATCATCGCGCAGGTTTTCAGGTGCTGGACCTCAGAAGAAGAGTGAGACCCGACACCGCTTCTACTAGTACCTCGGCCACTGACCGGGTCTTACAGAAATAAGAAGGGGCAACTCGGTGTCACAGTCTCCTGGTACTATCGACCGGAGCAGGTACGTTTTGCACGTTTGACTAGCAAGCCGTCGGGCTTACGTGTTTCCAGACATACCATCCGCCCAACCGCGTGTTCTGGGAGAGAGAGGTCTTCAAAACCAGTTGAGCATTCCGCGTTTAGTTACAGCGGAGTTCACTATTCTGACTTTTGATGAAAAGGTCACTTCGCCGAACATCCCCTTGCCGATATCATCGAGAAGATTGCCTGCCAATTCACTGCTCGACATATACGGGGCAGACCCCGAGCACCTTTTTGGTGGCCGGGCTTCCCTTTATATGTTTGTGATTCGCGATACAATGACCGGGATCGAATCTTCGTACGAATCAAGAATTGGAACTCGTGCATACCGGAAGAGGTTCGCAAGAGTGATGAATTCATGCCGATATACCCATTCGAGCGGGCAGTGTACCCGAGTCGACTGGCCAGTCCGTTCTTGTCAATGGGAAAGGGCTCGAAGGGGCCAGGTGGACTACTCGACCTCCCAACCGACCCAGGAGAGGCCGAAACCGGCGATCCGTCTGGCAAAAGGTCTCGTCGGCCACTGGGCGATACAGGGCACAGCAAAGCCCTCAACCTCAGCGCTCAGCCCGTGGCTCCTGCGACCGCACAACATTACGTGCAGCCGACCTTCAATCAAACAGTTCAGTACAACCAGCCCCCCAAGCCACCGCCAACCAATTTTAAGCCTACGATCGATAGGACCGTTCTTACAGCAGCGGGTGGCTCCGCGTTGGGCAACAATGTGAGCGTGAAGAAACTTCCGCCGGAGACCAGTACGTTGACCGTCTTCTTGACTCTGAGATTTGTGTTTGGCTGATCTCAATCACTCGCAGCACGTCATTTTGACCGAGATCCCCAAACAAATGAGGTTCTCTGGTTCGCTTCTCCCCCCGTCAATATGGCTCCTGCTCCTACACCTAAACATAGCTTGGCCTATCTTCACTTCTTGGCGAAGAAGCGCAAGCAGGAAGCGGAGACGGGTCAGGATGAGGATTCTCCCACAGGGACTGCGAAGAAGAGTCGATTTGTGGCTCCTCCCACCGTGCTGGAGTCTTTGGCTGCCGTTGTCCGGCAAGAGAAATCTGCATTTTGAGGCCCGTTCGACTCCATCAGTGGGTCTATCTGGGTTATTGTTGGATGGGAAGGCCATGTAGCACAGCAGTGTCATGTGCAGAAGACTTCTGGACTCAGGAGATGCACCTGCCCGTGTGAGAGTACATTGTCATTCCTCGTCACTGGGGCGGGATATACTAAGATTCTACGTAACACTTCGTCCCAACGCCCTTCCTACAACTCTATCGTTTCACGACACTATCGAAGCTGTCATCTCCACTCCATGATTCCAACACTCGATGACGGCAAAATTCACCCTATCGGTCGAAGCTGCCTTGGATCGTTAGTGATGACTACCATAATACGTCCTCAACCACGGTTTTTGTTGGTTGGTTCAGGTTCTTGCATAGGAGAATGTCACTATTCTTTTGCGCGCATTATGAACCCTGTGTGAAACTCGCCGCTCGTGGACGCCGAGTTGCGCGGGACGGTATGCAGCGCAGTTGACTGTTGCATACATATCGCCTGTCCCTGCCTTACCAGGCTACATACTTATAAGCGCTTCTTTGATTTTCAGGGGTATGTATATCAGTGTACGGCAGGAGCGGTTTCGAGTTCCCTTTTACCCCCCATTCCTTTGCAACTTACCTTCTCCCCACATTCACATTCTCTTCCAACGCCGAACTTTAGGCAGAACAAACCACGTCCCTGCAGCTGGCCTGTCCGTTCATCCCAGGATATGACCAACATCCACGGCAGAGCTTCCATACAGGCATCCGCTTTATGCGCTCCGAGTTTTCAGTTCTTTTTCAACTCCAAATCTTTATCTCCCTGTTATCTAGCGGCCGCAGTCTCTGCGCCTTGTTTCCAGGGATGTGAGTCGATTCCTTCCTGGCGCGAAAGCCAGTGCTCACCGAGATTTTCTTTTCCGTGCAGCGTACAACGTCGGTCCCCTTCAACCGAACACTCACTACGACCCGCCCAGCAAATCGAAGAACACGGTCAACCGCTGTACATGGTGAGTGAGTACGTTACGGAACCGGCAAAATTTTGTGCGTTCCGGCTGACAAGTCCGTTTGCCCTGTCCAAGCTCATGGGCAGCTTACAATCTGCTAAGTGCGTGTGTAGCCTGTCAGGAACAGGATTCATCAATCTCTCCGTGCATAACACTTTTTTTTCGATTCCGAGCAAGGTCTGACAACGGCTATTTTTTAGCTGGCCTGCTTATCGTGCGGAGTGTGATGGCGATAACATCTCTCAGACTACGTTAGTGTTTCCTCAAGTGATTGAATCATCGGTGGAAGTGAACTTACTGTCAAGGAATGGTGGCGTTATCTGAACCTCTAGTTATTGGCCATCCGATATTCTGATCTCGGGTAATCAAACCCTTCCGTCTTACGCGGGAACTAACCGTCAGTCTTTCGAAACATCTGCCTGGTTGTTGTGGGCAGTCGCAAACTTATGATTTTGATGCAGCTAATGCGTGGAAGGACCAGATATTCAACGTTCTGCAAGCTAAGAATATGTCGTCAGAGAGTGAGTGTGGTATAACTCCGGCCTTAAGATTTCTCAGCCCTTTTGACTTTTTTTTTTCTACAGATCACCCAGAGCTGACTGGAGCGGCGATTCAGACGTCGGCTCCTCCAGACTCGAAAGGATCCTCACCGCCTATAGGTGCCATCGTAGGAGGCGCTGTCGGTGGCGCTGTCCTACTCGTGGGTGTAGCTTTCGCCTTCTGGTTCCTGTATAGAAGAAAATCCTCGGAGGGAGCCCAAGAGCTTCGGCGTCGTCGAAACTCCATCCTATCCGAGACTACACAAGTCCCTGGTGACGTTGCGGTGAAATATACCCCTCTCGTTCTTCACCCACAACCTCTTCAACCTAGAACATCGATCTACGACACCTTAACGAGCGTAGGGAGCCGGGATACTCGTCCTATGTCTACTTATACCACGTCGCCTACAAGTCATGGTCATACCTATGCTCATACTGTCAGGCAATCGACAATCGCTGGCTCGCCTCCCCACGATACGGGTCTTTATCTCCCAGAGAACAATATCCAGCCTTTCTTGTTATCTTCTCCTCAGACCCTGTCCCCGCCGGTCTCTGATGGTGGGAGATCTGGAATTGCCAACTCTCCGCCCAGAAAGGGGGCCGTCGTGTTCAACTCAAACGACCCTTCCCTGGGTGTCAATCGCTCACAAGAACACGAAGATTCGGACGGACAAATGGACTACTTTACGGGGGATTTCAGGACGCCACCACGCAATCCTCCTGCGTATACGTATTATCCAGAAGCTGGCAGCTCGTCTCATCGAGAGTCATCGCTCCTGTTTTCTGGCTCGTCGGATGGTCAAATGAGGAGTACGAGTGGACAGTTTTCACCTTCTGTCATATCTGATAGCGGTCAGAGTGGAAGGCATGGGCGTGTACAGTCACAGCAGTACTACTCACATACTTCGTCGTCGCCGTCGGGGCCTATGTCTCGTCGGACAAGTGCGATGACTTCGCCGGTATCTGTTGGTTATTATGGAAGTGGTTTGGAAGATGTCGAGATAGCGTGATATTTATTCTTATACAACGTGGACTACTTACAATTTTTGGGGACTTTGCGGAATTTGTCTTGACTCTCTGGCTTCTGATACCGTAGTACTTACAATTTTCACGCTCGATGAGAGTGTCCTGTTGTTGCTCACCAAGTAAGCGCCCAATGCGACCCTTCATTCCAAAGTTGAGGGTGTTGACAACAACACGAACGATGGCTGCTTTTAGGTTGTCATCACCAAAGGCAATGCCCGCTCACAATAGCAACGACAAGGACAAGAGCTCATCTAAAACCTAGAAAATCGCCTCTTAATCATGGTCGTGCGCTTCACACCTAAATCTATCTTCGACATTTCCCAAGGATTCGCAAACCAACCATTCTTGCAATTGTGCATCGTAGTTCCTTCCTTCCTGATACTTCAGGTAGTCGTTAAGACCCTCAGCACTGTCCGCCTCATTCCCGGATTCATCGCGACAGCTTTCCTTTGCGATGTCGTGCCGTTTTCAGCACGAGATTTGACCCATTCAGCCTCCTTGGCGGATGCGTCGACAGCCCTTTTTGGCGCACCCGTTGCGCCTCCGACCTCCGTTGGCTCGTTTTTGAGTAGAATTATCCAAGCGACTGTCTTGTTTCATTTCTTACAACCCTCGACACCGAGATCCTCACCCAAACGCACCATTTGCTGCCTATACCTTGCCTGGATCCCAGTAGGGTTATTGCGCACCCTTATTGGATTTATCTTTACGAGGAGTGTAGGATGGGCATATCCGAGCCTGTTTAGGCATTGGGCACTCTACGAGATGAGCGAAGGACTCGGGGCAGGATTGGTTGTGTGTGTGTTCCTACGGATTCTGTCGAGTCCAAGTGAAGCAACACCAAGTGCGTTGCAAATTTCACCTCTCGCTTTTACAACTGACTTATTGCTTACTGCCAGCCAAGAGCGTGCTGGACGGGTTTAAGTCAACCTTCCATGTTCTACTACATTTACACGAGAATCACCCCATCGACAAGAGCCTGTCTGCGCTGTCTCTTCTTACCATGACCTTGGCCGTGTTAGAGGAGGAGCCGTGGACATATGCCTGTGCACTCTTGATCGCCGGTTTACTGCGTTTGCTTGCGGTCTTCAGGTCGCCGAACGACCAGGAAAGATTACCTTCACCATTGAATCGCCCTACACTCACCCTGTCAAGCTTCCTTCGCGGAACATTTATACCCACTCTCTGTTACACATTCCTGCCTCTCCTCGGCATCTACATCCTCACCAGTTTCTGGGGCAGTTTACCATTACCAACTGAAAACACCGCATTACCACCTTCACCTTCGCGTGTATCGAATGAACAGCGAAATCTCCTCGAAGTCGTCATGCTCAGTTATCCTCGACCAGGAAACGTTTCGCTCGCCGAAGAGATCATCACTACAAGCATCAACTCCTACAAGCCATTACTAGATCCGGGATACGCCGAAGGCACAATTGTGCTCTCAGTATTCACTCACGCCTCCAGCCATCTTGCGTTTCAACGCGCGAGGGAGAAGGAAACTGATCCTCATATCCAATTCTACATCGACCAAGACTATCATTCGATCGATGACTACGATTTGGGGCAATACCTACACTTGGCTGAAGCGTTCAAGTGGATTGCTGCAGGCCGTCGGGAAGGGTCCTGGAAGCACGCAGAATGGATCATGATCGTCGAGGACGATTTCCCGCTCTGCCAGAATGGGGCAGACATTCTCAAAAGGACTATGTGGCTGTTAGAGTTGGGGAAGAAGCAGGCCTTAAAGGCATCGAGCGAGGCTGAAGTTGGTACTCGATCTGCGTTTATCGGGACGGGTGGAAGGTGAGTTTGTCTGTGTCACTGCGAGGTAATGAACAGTCAACCTAAAACCCTCTTTTCTTCTTCTTAGTGGATTGATCTTCCATCACACTCTTCTTCCGATGCTCGAACACATCCTACGAACGCATGCTCTACCTTTCCGCCCCGGAAAGACACCCTTCCCGCCCTTTGCCATCCGTCGACCTGCCGATGTTGTGATGCAGGACTGTTTGTTGGGTCTAGATCCTCTGTGCTCGAGGGAATTGTACCCTCTTCGAATTCTTCAAACCAACACTTTACCCGACAGTGTGAAAGAGGATCTGGAGAATATCAATCGTCAGAGCGATGGTGACGTGACAATGTTTATTCCGTCGAAGCTTGTGATGGACCATATTGGTGGGATGGTTTCGACGACTTTCGGAAAGAAAGGGAATACGGATAAATGGAGGTGTGGGTGGAGACATGCATTCCATGGCAAGAGGGATGTGGGGGTGTTGGTTGTTAAAGGGTAAAGAGGTGCGGACTTGTGTGCGTCAACAAAACTTGGAGCGGATCGTTAGCACCAATATACCAATATATCGTTCGAATTCGTAAGTAGGTAGATATCAATGTAAGTACAAAAGAAGGCACTGGTCCTGTAAACATGTGAGCTAGATAGAATCGTTCGCGACTACAACTGTTCCACGCTTCGAGTTGAGATAGCTAGCTCGCAACGGCTCCAGTCTGAGTGAAGACCGCACCTCGACATGGCGTGTGACGGCGACCTGGGCAGTGAGCCCGGACCGTTTCCATGTGTCCGAAAGGTCAAACGATTTCGGGGTGTTATCCCGCAAGAGGGTAGGCAATTTAAAGGCTTTGTTGGGTGTTCGAACGATGAATATATTGATGCTGTTCCTGGAAGTGGTCCAATCTTTTCCTTTCAGGATGATGAGAAACATTGTTGTGGTCTTGAGGATTCACGTGTGAGCAAGGCATGATACTGATGGTGTTGAAAAGCGTACCTGAACTTGGCTAAAGGATTGGAGGAAGACCTCCGAAACAGGACTTCGGGCGACGAAAAGAAGGAGAAAGAAGATGGAATGTACAGCGTGTGCAAACCCGGATTCGACGAGTATAGTGAGGAGACTGATCCGGGAGACGGGAGGAGCCTCTATTGCTGAAGGGACCTTCATCTGGTGATTCTGAAGCACAAGCCGGGCGATGATGACGATGGATATGGCGATATTGAGACCTGGGGTAGCAGCAAGGAATGGGGCCGTCCATCCGGTGTCTGTCCCAGGAGCATGCGCGTTGCCGAAGATTTGAATGAGGAACATGATACTGAGAACTATCATGTACGTGTCAATTGTGAGTCCCCAAAGTTGAGAAGTTGATATGTGGACCGACCGGAAGACGCGATGTAAAGGCAGCATGGAGCAAGCAGAACGAGCCAGGTATTCGCGACAGATTGAAAGAGAGTATAGCATCTCCAAATCTAAAGCATTGATGGTCAGCGTCACAGAGAGCTGGCTCGCGAGGAAGGAACAACCCACAATGAAAGCGTCGGATAGCCACTTCGCCGCAACGAAGGAAAAATGATTTAGGATGTTATGTCGACCGAACCACATATCGAGGCCGTACACCCCAGGCCCACCAGAGTACTCCCGGTGGTCAACGAAGGCAGACTGTGCGAATATCGAAGCCGATACGAATATCAGGGTCTGTAGCACGAAGACACTACAGACATAAGCCATGAGTGTCATTGACTGGAGTTTGGGTGAATGTCGTTGGATTCTTTGTGTGTACAAGGTGTGCAAGCACATCGGAAAGAGAATGAGGACGACTCCGTAGCTAACGCTGCACCAGATGCTGCCTTGGATAAAAGAATATCCTACCGCATTGGTGAGGGCCTGCCCTGTATCTCGTACTAGAGTAGGCATAGCTGAGAGGTGCACCAGGCACCGGATGCCTTCAAATCGCGTTCAGGGTTAGAGCACAGAAGGACATGCGGAGAATAGGACATACTATGTGGTTGTGGAATGGGTGGTGTCCCGTTCGGGCACTGATTATAAGTCCGTGGTAGAGTTTTGATGTAAGGCAGTGATCATTCAAACGTTGAATGATATACAGCGACAAGCCAACGACCACGTACGTTTAGCAGCGTAGTCTGAGCAACCTGTGCTAATGTCGTTAGCGACAAACAGATCATGCATACAGCAGTGTGCAGTTTTGATCTAAAGTAGGCGAAGATGTACATTGCGATGGTTTCATTGGAGACGTATAGAGTGTTTTGCACGACTTGCGGGGCCGAGAGCTAATCTGGCCGAGGAACTGAGTTGTCGAGGCTCACCACTCACGGGAGACCTATTGGATCTCTCAGATTCACTGCCTGTAAGGGAAGGCTGAACGGCTCGCAAACACGAGGATATGAGGAAGCATAGTCCTCAGAACCGAGAACAGACTGGAAACGAGAGAAAGAGAAGGCCACACGAATCTTCTGAGTTCGGAACTTGTCCGGGGTGCTGCAGGGCCGGTACAAATGGACGACAATCCTAAGATTGAATGAATTGGACGCCTGCTCGGACACGGAAATTTGAGACGCCATCGCGATAGACGTAACAGAGGTTTCGAGAAATAGCCTGTCATTCAATTGAGATGGTGAATACATCTAATTCCTGATGAAAAGGTTGTCAAACGGGTGAATCAACTCGAGATTTACAGATTCAACGTACGGTTTATCGTACACCCAGTTTCTTTTCGTAAAACCACTCTATTTTCTCGCCGCACGACTCAGCACCGGGTCATTGACACTCTTGATCACTCTTGTTGGTTCTAGCATGTTCGCAATAACGAAGCGACCATCTAGAAGGACACTTAGGAAAGCGTGTAGGTGTAGCTCAAAGATCACATACTGGGCATATCATTGTTCTCTGCTCTCCATACTGCCTCTTTCTCATTTCTGGTTACACCACTCTTGACGTGTCGTTTGATTAACCGCTGCTGAGCCTCCTCAACGCTGAGTTCAAGATACACCCTCTCATCCATCAAACGCGCCGCTTCGCCCCATGAATCGACGTTGAGCGTGGTATACAGGCCTTCTATGATGACGATCCGATGGTAGGGCTGAATAGAAACTGAATTTGGGGACGGATCCTTTGTCGCGTGGTCGAAAGAGGGTGCTGTTATTATCGGGGTCGAAGATGTAATCTCTTTCCGTAGTGCTCGAACGAATTCGAGATAGGCGACCGAGTCGAACGTCCAGTGGATCCCTCGTCTATCCCGAGCGAGCTGAGGATTCGGAAATTCTTCTAGCTGAGCTCGAGTGAGATGCCATCCGTCGAGTCCGATGACCGCTGCTTGTAACTCTGGCTCCTTAGTCTTCAATTGGGAGTTGGACAGCAATCGATTGACATCTTTGAGTAAAATATCGGTGAACGAGGATTTCCCTGATGCTGGTATCCCGCATATCCCAACCAAGAGCCTCGATGATGATGGTTTCCTGAAGCCAAGCTTCAGCGTCAGGTGGACGACAGCTATCACTTGCAAGCATACTTTTCCAGCAATCCGACGAGGTGTTGAGCAAGGGCTTTGGATTCGTTGTCCATCGAGCGGGCGGTGATGGGAGTAATGTGTCAAGCGGTTGTGATGCTATTGACAGTGACAGCGTCAAAAGCGTAATGGGCGCTGCGCGTGGCGATGTGAGCGAAATTCGAATGCTCATTGTCATCAACCGAGCGAGACCGAGCCCTCCAGCTAGCGCTCTTGACAGACTCTTGTTCACCTTCTCTCATCTTGTATTTTTTCCAAATCACCAACATCATGGAACCTGGCAAAACGTTGAAAAAGTACGATTTTCTTGTCTATCTACACCCTCGATAATAGATCTGATTTTTGGAACAGAGCCAATCCTTCAACAATACACGATAAATTTCTGGTTGGATATCAAGGCTGGTGAGTGTTTTCCAGTTCGACATCTCTGGTCTTCGTTAATCTGCTATGGACAGGTTCACTTGTGCAGGAGATGGTGAACCCATCGACCCAGGTATTCAAGAGCCCGATTGTTGCACAAGTTCTCGCGGAAATTCATCTACTCCACATTACAGGACACCATGGATGGCTTCACTGGTTCAACCAACCTATACCTGCAGGAGGAAGGCCCACCATAGACCTTTGGCCTGACGTGTCTGATTATTCACCGTCAGAGCTATATTCAGCACCAGGGATCAATCACAAGAATGGAGAACCAGCAAAGCTATTTTCTTCGCGGCATCCACAGACTGTGCAACGGTACAAGAATTCACTCGAATTAGACCTGGTTCACATGTCTGAAGTCATATTTATAGCCACTTTCACTGGATGGCACGCCATGGAGTTGATGGGGCTTTCCTCCAACGGTTCGCGGGACAATGTGATACTGAAACTCGAAGTCCAGGCCTTCGTCGGCTTCGTGACGAGATTGGTGACCGTGTCCGCGACGCAGCTGAGAAGGAGGGTCGAGTGTTTGCCATCATGTATGTTTTCTCCCACCAGATTTCATGTAGATCTCACAGTTCTCGCAAGGTACGACGTCTCAGGGGTTCCTTCAGACCGAGTAGCGGGAGTGATAGAGAGGGATTGGCTTCATCTGTTGCACGAGAAACGAATACTTGAAAGCCCTAGTTATTTGAAGGAGAAAGGAAAGCCCGTAATTGCTCTTTGGGGTATGTTGAATCAAACGCAACGCTCCCTTGTTCATTAACATTCTCATCGATTACTTAGGCTTTGGCTTTGACGGCAGAAACCACACGCCCGAACTTGTCAGACAGATAGTCCACACCATTCGCTCTGTCACACCGGGAGGGGCATATGTCCTGGCAGGTGATTCTTTCTAGAACTGAATGTCCACTTGCATTTCTAAATCCACCCCTAACTTCTAAGGAACACCAACACACTGGCGAACCGCCACAGAAGACGCTGATCGCAACCCCGGCTTTCTCGATGTGTGGCTTAACGATTTTGATGCCATCTCTCCATGGATGGTAGGGCGAGTACGGAATAACGACGATGTGGAACGATTCGCGGAATATACAATGAAGTTCGACATTGAATTGTTGAGAAAGCGACACGAAGAAGGGAATCGAAAGGTCGATTACCTTCCCGTGGTTTTCCCGGGATTCTCTGTGAGTCCTGCCGCGGCATTGCACCTTACACTTCCAGTGACCAAGGCTGTCATTAGGGTTTGAACTTGACCGAGGGTCGTTGGGGCCTCAATGACATCAAGCGAGAGGGTGGGAGATTCTTATGGAAACAGATTTTCAGTGCCAAACGGCTTGGGGTCAGGTCAATGTACGGAGCGATGTGGGACGAGTAAGCCGTTTGGAATTGGTTTCCCTTTCACAACTTGATATCTTCCATTCAGATACGACGAGGGTACCGCTCTCATGCCAGTAGTGGAAAAGGCACGGCTTCTCCCTGATGGGGGGAAATACCCCTTTCTCGCGTTAGATGCGGAGGGCTACGATTTACCTGCTGATTGGTGAGAGTATACCCAATGTCGAAGGAAATGTTCTCATGCTTCATGTCAGGTACATGAAAATCTGCGGCTTCGCGGGAGAAGGCCTTCGTAGTGAACGAATGATTCACGAGACATTCCCTTCCAAGGAATTACAGGACTATTGGTCGTCTCGTCCAAAGTACGAGGAAAGAGCTGTTGAAGAGGATCAAGCCGAGGGAAGTAGCAGACAGGCATATGAGGAGTGGTTAGGCGCTCAGAAGGAGGCTAAGGACGAAGCGCCTCCTCCTCCTTACTCTCTAGAAGCAGAAGAAGTTCCGGTGGTCAGCAGTAGCACTAGTGCACAACCCCAGGGTTCAAGCGCTAGCACGGGCGCTTCCTCTGCACCGGCCGAAGCTGTCCCGACACCTATATCGGCACCCATTAGCACAGTCGTCGCTTCTCAACAATCCAGTCCCCACGTCTCCCATTCGAATACCCCTCAACCCCAGTCTCAAGGTTCTACATTCCCTAGTTCAGATGTAAACTCGCTTGCGAACGACTTTTCCAGGCATGGCATATCTGCCTCCCCGTCACCGACCCCGTCCCAAGCTCGTCCACTTACGGAGACTTCTGTGCCTCCCATACCCTCCACGGCAGCAGGCCCGCCCGCTTCTTCGCCCAGCCCCAGGCCTCCTATGTCACCTCCGCCGTTACATCCGTCCTCCCGACCTCGGCCAAATCTAGCTTCACGTCCTTCATCGCGTCCCCGCCCGCCCCAGGAAACTCGGCCACCTTCACAGCAATCTGATCAACCTGGTATCTCATTCCCTCAAGGCCCACAGTTTCCATCCCCAGAGCCGCAGCCACAACAGCAGTGGCCTCCTCAAGACTGGGGAATCAACCGGCCACCGACCGCTCAAGCGAACTACCAACCATATCCCCGTCCCTCACCCTCCCCGCAACTCCCACCCCAACAAGGTCACACTTCACCTTCAGGCACGGCAAGTCAGACACCAACGACCCCGAACTTTGGAGGGCCTACAGGACCTCACCCGCATCAGTCCTACGAGCAAGACATGGGGCTTCAGGCCCCTATCTCTTTTCCACAAGCCTTCAGCACTGGCGGACCATCTTCATATGGTCCGGCCATGAATTCGACATCATCTCCGGCACCTACATTCCCGTCCAATATGCCTACACAGAGCCATATTTCATTCCCCACCGGTCCTCCCTCTCAGCCACACGGCCCTCAAAACGCGCCGTATGCTCCAGGGCCTTATGGCGGACATGGGGCCTATCCGGGGAGCTCTGTGCCCTCGCAGCCGTACGCGCCCCCACTTCAAACACCTCAAGGGTCTCAAGGGTCGCTATCTCACTCAACATCGTATGGTCCTATGCCGCAAAACAATAGCCGACCGGATACTCCAGGTCGTCCCAGTTCTGCGAGCGGGTCCGGGGGTTCATCCTACAGTGGTCCTTCGTTCCCGACTGGACCGGGAGGTGATATTCCTGGCGGGTACAGACCATCTTACTTCCAGTCTGGTCCTCCCAACCCTCATATTCCCCCGACATCATCGTCACACTCTTACGGACCTGGATCTGGCCCGTGGGCACCACCCTCGGAAGGCTATTATCCTCAGCCTAATGCCTCCCCCTCTGTTCCCCCTCGTCCTCCTCCGCGTAAGTTTTTATTTCTCCCGAAAAGCTCGAAAACCGAAATGCCTCTTTCTCTCGCTATGTCCCTTCTTTCCCCTCATACCTCGCTTACACTAGTCTTCTTTTCCCGGTATAGGTCCAATGGGAACCCCCGTTTCGAATCAATCATCCGCGTCTCCCGGACCAACGAACCCTTACAATAATAGCAATGATCCATCGACGTCAACACCGTCGTCTTCGTCTACGTCGTCGTCGTCGTCGTCAAGTTCGCCAGCTCCGTTTGCTTCAGCTCCATTTGGACTTGGAGGGTCAGTTGGGTATGCCATGAACGCTTTTAACACGGTTCAGAAAGTAGCCACTCGTACCACGAGAGATCAGCTCGATAATCTAGCACAAAGTAAGTTCGCTTTTCCCTGGTTGTTGCGATGAACATGCGCTGAAGTCCGCTCGAACAACTTGAAAACGCAGTGCACAAAACAGCCGGTCGTAGTACGAGGGATCAGCTGGAAAGTCTGACACAGAGTAAGTCCGCTTTTTTCTCGTTCGAATTGGCGAATATGGGGCTGATCAGGAATTGATCGCAGCGAGCAGCAAATTCTTGAACAAGTTCAAGTAAGAGAAGATATTACGGGGCTTCACATGTAGCCCCTATTGCGGTTGAACGACGAAGGTTTCCTGTCCGATTAGGTTTGCCGTCGGGGCAATGGAAGCTGTGCGTTTGTTTTTATGTTTTGGTTTCGGTTTCGTTCTACCTTCCCGAGTCTATGTAATCACTGCACCCATACGGTTATTTATCTAGCATCTGATATTTATACAAGTGTACTTAGACATGTAACCTCTTTTACCGCTTGTGCTTCAACGAGCACAAGACTACAGCACCCTGCATTCCGTCACGGAGGTCATGCATTTCATGATCTAGGGATTGTGGCGACACGGGACCCTCATAAACCCAAAGATTGCTACGGATCTCGTATACTTCAAAGTTCACGAATCCCATCGATCCACCAAAGTTGTACTAGCGACGATCCCTTTCACGTTTTACGTGGAGTCGCGCCACCCAGCGCGCGTTTCCGCCCTCGAACTGCTCCCACAGGGTGTTTTCTCTCTCTGATAGGTGTGTATTGTTTGTGAGAAGAGATACGAACGGACTAGACTTAGTATGTACACCACACGGGCGCCCCTCGGAATCCTTCCAGAAAGGCTTGGTAGTGCCAATCAAACACGTTTTCCCTTGCTGAAAACGGAGTTAAGGTGAAGGAAGGTGATCAAATGAAACAGGATGTGTTTGTACCCTATAGCCACGCCTTTGCGGGGGAAGGGGGGACGTTAGAATGCGAAGAACAGCTAGCCGAGATATGGCCTGTCAGTTGGCTGGGACCTTTTCTGGGGGCCTTTTCTGGTTCCAAGGCTTTGGAGCAGACGGTGTTGTCGGAGAAGAAAAGGGTAGGGAGTTTTTAAAGCAATGAGGTAAAGGGCCTCCTCGAGGACTAAACTACTTGTTAAGGACATATAGTACTGGCGGGAAAGCGCCTCCGACGGGATTGTGATTGATGAATGTGTTATCTACTAAAGACCTGTTGCCTGACATGGTTATTTTTCTACGGTCCCACCGATGTTTACTGTATCAGGCCGATGTCTATGGAGACTATAGCCGATTGAATTTCTGTGGATTGGGGTGAGGACATGAGGACTGGTGATAATCAAGAATTAACATGCCTTTGAATTAGAAGCGAGGGAAACGATGGCAATTAAAGAGGGAGCTTCAGAAGGGCAGCCATGAGGACTTGGAAGTATTCCTACTTTTAGGTAAAGCCCGTCCGCGAAGATATGTAGGCTGGTTGTGGCCAGAAGAATACGGATGGGCGACCGATATATATAACATCTGTCTTCCCTTCACAGCACGTCCCTCCGCCAAATCCCTGGCCATGCAACAGCACGACCCTGAAATTCCGGTCATTCATCTGTCCCACCATTACCTTCGTCCCTCCACCGGTTACTCGAATATGTCGGCCATCGGGAACTATCCCGCTTTTGAGCTGCAGTATAGCGGAGGTACCACAGCAGGTGCGAACACTATCCACAACTTCTCAGAGGGATTTCCCTCTCTTCATTATCCTGATCACGGGTACCATTGTGTCCTTGATTCTGGGGAGATATCGAGTTCTGCATCCTTGTCCCCACCGCAACACGCCACCGGCGTGACCAATCCCGATAATCTGGCAAGCCCTTTCAGCGATCTATATCCCGCGGATGTGTCCCCATATCAGCACCTCTGGCCATCCTCTTCGGCCCACACACTCGACTCTTCGCTATCCCTGCTTGATTCAGATCCAGGTCCTTTCCCTCACAAAAGCTCTCCTCCATCCTCTCGCTACCCGTCTAACACGTTAACAACTCCTTCAGAGATGGCCATCATCATGAATACGACGGCTGAGAGGGTCAACTCTCCCTGTAGAGCGCCTCCACCGCCCGCTGAGATTGCCGTTAACGAGCAGGAAGGAGTTTCGCCGCCATTTCTTGAAGCAGAAACTGCTGTACCTAGGGAGCGCAGGCATGCTTGTTCAATGTGTCACAAAAGGTCAGCTTAGGCTTGTAGCAAGAGATGGTGCGAACGTTCTGACCGTTATTTCGCGATAGATTCGATCGTCCCAGCACACTCAGGAAGGTGAGACGATGATACCCATCTCGTCACTCCGGTATGCTAAAACAATGATTCCCTTCTTAGCACTTGCTCGTTCACACCGGTGAGAAAGGTAACGTACGCTTTGATTGAGTTAAGTTTCGGCGATCATAGCAAAGCTAACGATATCTATTTCAAGCCTTCCAGTGCGATACGTGTGGTCGACGCTTTGGCGTAGCCTCGAATCTGAACCGTCACGTCCGCCGTTGCATTCTCAAGCCTGTGAACGCTTTGAGTCTCGACAACTCATCGTCGCCGGAGGCGGAGCCTAGACGTACGCAGAACCGGACTCCTCACTCTCCAGACGACTTCGACGCCCAGACTGACAAGCAACTCCTCGGGGTCACCACTACCGCCACCGCTATCAACGCCAGGTCTTTCTCCACGCAGAAACGCCGTCGTCGAGCTCCATCTCCCTCGCGCTGGATCCCCAACTCCCTCTCGAACTTCAACCTTGAAGGCGCTCAAAAGACCGTGGTGGTTCCTCTGCCCCCCGTCAGCCCATCGGAGTGGGAAGAACGCAACTCGTACGACGAGAACGTCGGTACCTCACCATACCACCCACGAGAGTGGCAATACAAGCCCTGGCTACCAGGCCCTGGTCTCGTATCCGGTCTGGGCTTCGGAGGTCGTGGAATGAGAGGCTTTGGAATGGGAGGCGGAAGAGGACAGACGTTCGGGAGTTTACTCGTCTTTTGACCCTCTCAATTCAACGAAGGATTTTTTGTAAACACGAAAGTCAAACGTATAACTCTTGCTTGGTGACGTCCGTTGCTGTTTGTTCATCGTTCATCTTTTTTTTTTGTCTCGAACCTATATTTCTTGACAACACACGCAATTCATGTTCGTTGCGTTTTGACGGCATCGTCAACCCTTAACCTTTGGAGCGAGCTATATGGACATATCGATCGGGAGCCGTAGGTAGTTTGAGTATAACCGTTCCTGAGATCCAAGAAAGCGGTGATAAATAGTCGACTTCATTCAGGTTGTGGACATACATGCTGTAAACCATGTACCTCATATCGTTATCATCGTACTGACCCTCTTTTTCAGTTACGCACGCATCCGGAGATGCTCGTGAGCTGAGCAGGGCATGAAACGGGCTGGAAGGTGACGCCGGGGTTGTCAGCGCCTTGGAACCAGTCTACAACATCGTTTCTCAGTCAGTAAAGAGGATCGCATGGAACGTCTGTACAAGCCACTTACCGAAGCGCCACTGGCATCCAGCGACGAGAGCTAGAGGGAGTTTATCAGACGAGCTTCATGTTTGTGTACAGAAATAACTCACCAGCTGGGAGCTGGTTGCATTGATCACGGCTGGAAACACCTCCGTATTGAGCACCCTAAGAACGCATGTAAATTTGAAATAGCAGTTGAGAGCCTGTCGACCCCGTACCCCGTTCCAACTACCGAACTGTGCTGGGCATCCTTGAGTGAATGCACCTGGAGGCGAATAGAGATGAGAGTATGTTCGGTACAAAGGAGGCCTTGGACTCACCGACACCACCGCCTGGCATGAGGATGTCGAAGTGGTTGTTTCCGAGGTCGCCTCCGGTGTTGGTAGCTTGAACGATCTACAGAACGACGGGAAATGGATCAACATCGGCATTACTTGAAAGCGGTTGTGCTCCACATACCATCTTCTTCCCGCTAACTGGTCCACTCGTGAAAGTCAACTCGTAGCAAGCGCAGCACCAGCTGGACTCAGTCTGTCCCGAAAGACGGACAGCAGCGAAACCGTATGCAGTATTGTTGTCGACGGCGAATGGCGAGTAGTTTGTGCATGTGAAAGCAGTTCCTCCCGAGTCACAACCGGACCTGACGCTCGGGTCGAGAACGTTGCCTGCCTTGTCGCACGTCGCGACAGGCTTCGACACGGATGCCTTTCCGGTCCATCCACAGCTGGGCTTGCAGCAATCCCTGTCGATCGAATAAAAGAAGATGAGCTACACGAAACGACTGTGCATCGCGTCGAGAACCGACCAGTAACGGGTGGTGACACCCGATTGTTGAGCAGCAACGCCTGCGACGATGAACGGCAATAAACCAAGCTTGTTAACCATTTTCCTTCAACAAAGTGTGGAATGGAATGAGCTGCAGAAATGACCATCCGGCGTCCGCTCTTATATATAGTTTCCGAGCCCTGTAGAGACCTTTTCTCCGAGGTTGTATGTAACAATTGCCTCCCGTCACTGAAACAGACTGGACCTCGGCGCCGCAACGGAAAAATGCGCAGAGATTTGCCTTGGTGACCATCTTTTCCTTGGATACTCCGGCTTAGTATGACGTTGAAGAGCCAGGGCTCCCAATAGCCATCAGTTTCAGAGAGGCTCGAGGTCACTGCAAGCGGCGAATATGATGTCTTGGTGGACTTCTCGGGTGTGCTGTGGCGAGTCTAGGCGTCGTGGACGGGTATTACGCGATGGCGAAGAGCTAGAAACATATCCTGAATGGCCTGGAGAGTACCTCGAACGGGAGAGACTTGTGACGCGTAGACTGAATGAAAAGATAGTTCGACATTCGGAACAACATAGGGAGGACGCAATCGAGGGATCATATCTCTGTCGAACAGTCTTTTACTGTCGCGTCCAGACCATAAAATCCTTCACTCCACCCCTTCCTATACCCACTCAGTCTCGCCGAAACACCCCAAGTAAAGCTTCCGCCATTCATAGCATCCAAAAGCTCCAGAAAAAGAGACCGACCAGGGATGGGATATACCGTGTATGCCCCGAGAAATTTGCACCCGATTGAACAGACAACGATGGTCGGCGTCGACAGTTGTTCCTGTCTGTTCAGAGCGACCCTTTTCCCGCCTCGACGCGAGCAGTTGTCAACGCGTTGATCCATCCGAATCGCGGGAGAAGCCTGCCTATCGACCTGAAGCAGTTCCATGTCAAGTTTGCTGCGGTGATCATGTCGACGTGGATGTGCGGTGATCACGAAAAGATGAGCTGGTGAACTTGCCATGTGGTCATCGTGGTCGTGGTAGGGGTTCAAGAATGCAAGCGCCTATTCTCCAAAGTAGTGCTGCCAGTCTTCGCCACCTTGTCTTGAACTTGCGTCAACCTGGCGTGGAATTCATCATTTGGCAGAAAGGATGTTTTCTTCTGGTCCGTCCATGTTGAGCATTAAATTATAGTATTACAGGTTACGGCGTAGTACTAGGTCGTAATAGCGTGTACTGTCATGAAAATCGTGAACAATACTAGGACGTCAAAAACCTTTCTATGTAGTGCAAGGAGTACAAGAAATCCAAAAATCCACATTACGATAATACAACAAGTCGACTGGGACCCATGTCCTTGCCAGCAAGAAGGCCTAAGGTTCGGTGAAGGAGAGAAAGGGATTCGAGTGCCGCGTCAAACGACATCCGCACGAAGTTCAACACTCTTGCTCACGCTAACCTGCATCGGAGGAGGTGACTTTGTAGAACTGAGGAACGAAGGTGCTCGGATCATTCCGAGGTCGATAACGCCGTCCTCGGTATCCTTTCGCTCTCGGAGGCTCCTCCTGCAGTTGAGCCTAAAGAAATTAAGGTTCAGACTGTGGTCGAGATAACTCAACTGAGACGCATCTTACATGGCGAGGATCGAGTTTGCGTACACTATATGTCAGGCATAGGTATAAGCAACAACATGGCGGGAGTTGGACATGACTTACGCTTTGCGATAATGAAATGTAAAGCCAAGAAGATGAGATTATCCATCGTCAGCCACTAGAAAGGTCCTCGGTTATGAGTTGCAATCATTTCCGGGTATAATCACTTACGCAGATCATCGAAATAATCGTAGCGGCCCTAGAAGAGTCAAAAATAAGACACGGGCTTCAGAGAGGAAGTGCGAGGAAGAAACGAACGTTGTGATAGCGCCATTTTCCAAGGTGTACACCATCAAAGTCGAAATCACCGTCTCCAGGCTATAGATATCCCCTTAAGCTTGCGTTCAACGGAACAGATTATGTCACTTCGGCCCTACCTCATTGATCTTGATTGTGTGCGGCGAAGTACGGTCATCATGGCACCCGTAATCAGGACGTCAACTACGGAGGAAAGTGCCAAACCGAGGGAGAAGATCCACTGTGACGGAACCCATAGGTTAGAAGACTAAACCCGGAGAGGGAAAGAAGGAACTGAACTCACCCGATGGTGGTTTTTGAAATCGCTAAGGCTGTTGTGCTTTAACCTGAACACCGAGGTCAGCTCAGTTCAGTTCATTGAGAGTTGCAACATACATGAGATGTGAGGTCGCTGAAGGCAAAGTTTAGCAAGGAGGGGGAGACTCTGGACGGGAGACACTCACCCAATGCAGAGCCTATTCCAGTAGATTCATTAGAAATGATGAGGTACCTTCTGAGACTCGGACTTACCGAGTCGGAAAATGGCGAGTATAAGCTATCAAGCGGTGGCTTTAGTGAAAGTTCGGTGAACACCGAAAGGAGACCTTACTATAGGAACCGTTATTATGAGCTTGTTCCGGACAACTGGCGATCAATTCGTTTTCAGTAACGGCCGCAACTAGCATGAAAGGGTATTTACGCTGGAAGATCCGATGGAGGAAAAAGCTGGAATAGGCCGTTAGGACCGTTCGCCGGGAGATAGGGGTAGGCTACAGACTTACCAATGAACGAGAAGTGTGAGGAGCCCCTGATGAAAGCGGACAATGAGGGAGAAGTAACAACGCTCGGGATAGAGGATCATACAGTAGCGATGATGGAAAGCTGAAATCAGAATGAGTTGTCAGTGAGATGATTGCCGTTCACAAGACTGCACATGATCAGACATACAGGGACTCCTCTTCCAATTCGAAATCGACTGTCAGAAGAGGGACTTCCCGAGAAGGACATGCAACTCACATCGGTATCATATCCAATTTCTCAGGCGACCCAAAATCCGCAATGAACCATGTCCATAAGCATGACCACACAGCGGCGTTGTGAAAGACATCAAGAAACCTGCGTTGAACCGATGATCAATGGCGAGTCGTGGAACCAAGAAGAAATTCTACGTGCCATACGGCCAGAACCTGCGAAGAGCTCTATGAGTTTTGGACAACTTGCAGAGCCAATGAGCGATACGCACGAGTGATTTGAGTCCCAGTGAGTCGTTTCCGTAACGGCGTCCGTAGAAAAGGCATTGTAAGTGAAAGATACCGGAGAATCTGCGAGTAGCATTAGTTAGTAAACTATCAGCGAGCTCAAGGCCAGAAGAACATACATAGAAGCAAAGAGCGTGCCGATGAGGAGAGCTCCATATGTCTTCGCAATTGACATCAACATGGGTAAAAGAGTGACAGGGTTGGTATCTGAGGAATGGGTATCGTGAAGGGCGTGTGTATCGCCGCATCTTGCCTCGCTTGTTTATAAACCTCACAAAATAAACTCGCCCTGGCAGTGTTTTAACATTATGATCGATCGATGGTTTCCTTCATCACATTGATACAGACTGAAACTTGTTTCATGATTGAAAGGCAACAAGCACCTTCAATGGTACAGAGAAGTACGGACGTCTGAAATCGAATTGGCGGTTTGAATGTGGTGGTCGTCATTCATATTGGAAGGTCAAAGCGAACGGATTAAGCGCCGTTCGGCCATTTCCCAAGATGCCGAGGCACGGCAATCAGATCTAATCAATTGACTGTCTATCAATGGTCGCGTGATTGCTTCCTTCCGGACCGGACCGGGTCTTGTGCTCATGACCGCTGGTCCGCTGCTCAGGCTGCCCTCCTACCGCTTTCGAGCAGACTGTCAAGTCAAGCGGGATCAACTGCACGGACTGGGCATCCATATACCCCATATACAATCCCTCCCGCCGGACTGCCATCGACCAAGATTCGCAACCAATCATTACGATTTGCCCGCTTGTCATCAGAGCCTTGACGTGGCAACGATGGCCCTGTTCCCAGATAAGGAACTTTACCTCGAGGTTTGAATGCACATGAATATTTGAACATATGATGCCCAGACTCGGTATCTTTCCCTCCAGGGAACACGCCAATTTGTTCCTGTGTCTGCTCCTAACCACCAGGTCCCACCACGACGTAGATTGAGCAGGACGCTCAGCGGTGGGTTCAACGTTCGCTTCAGGATGAGTCGTGATCGGTTTCCGATGCGTATGGAGGCAATTCCGGAGGCGGTCAGGGCAGAGGAGACCTCGTCAGACAAGTTGAGCGGTTCACCGACGGTCGACAATGGTTCGGTGAAGGGCTCCGAGTTGGATTCTATAAAATCTTGTGAGTCTACCTGGTTTCCGCAGAGTCTTCTAAATCAAACCTTACGCTCGTCCTGCCAGCCCAACATGAACCGGTGAACCTCCTCAAATTCCATAAACGACCAAGGCTCTAACATCTTCTATAGGGATCATCAACCTTTTTTGACGACCCCAATTGGGATAGTGACGGTTTCGACCTAGAGGACGATAGTCCTTATCCCGAAGTTCGCTCTGCAGTAGCGAACACGGATGACCCAACCATGCCTGTGTCTACGCTGAGGGCTTGGGTTATAGGAATGCTGCTGGCCATGATCTTCGCCGGCGTGAACCAATTTTTCATCTTTCGCTATCCGTCCATATATTTCACTGCCATTGTCCCTCAACTCCTTTCATACCCAATCGGTCGCGCCGCCGCTGCTTACATTCCGCGAAATTGGACTTTATTCGGACTAGAACTGAATCCAGGACCGTTCTCCATCAAAGAGCACGTCCTGATTACTGTGAGTGGTCCTCTTTACGCGACAGGGTTTTTCACTGACTGTCCTTCTAGGTCATGGTTTGTTGCATTTGTGATCATTGTCTTGAACCCGAAGCTCATCATCGTCTACACTAGGCTTCGGTTGGGTCTGGTTCCGCTTATGCAACAGATATCATCGCTGTGCAGCGGGTGTTCTATAATCAAGTCTACAACTTCAGTTGTAAGCTTTACCATCACCTTTCGATGACTCTTGCGCCTGATCATCGCCGCTCTCCAGACCAATGGTTCTTGGTGCTCTCGACCCAGCTGATTGGCTTCTCAATCGGCGGCATCGCTCGTCATATTCTCGTCGAACCCCCGTCAATGATATGGCCAGCAAGGCTGGTATCATGTGCACTTTTCAACACACTCCACTCGGAACATTATACAGGAATAGGGATTCACGGAGGAATGTCGCGCAACAAGTTTTTTTGGTGTGCCTTCGTAATATCATTCGCATGGTGTGAGTAGCTGTTGCCCTACCCCATCAGGAAACAAGCCAGTGGACTTACCATTTACCCAGACTTCTTACCCGGTTATCTGTGTTAGTGTCCCCACAAACAGTCTAGTCACCCTTCCGAGGTTGACTGGTGTTCTTCAGTTCGAGCCCTCTCCTACTTTTCCTGGGTGACCTGGATCTGGCCTGAAAACGCGGGTAAGTTCCACCACCGAATCGACATCTTGTGCCTTGTGGCGCGTTACTCACGCCATTCCGTCTTGCAGTCATTGCACAATTGTTCGGGTATGTGGCGTTTCTGCCAAACTTCTCGCGACAAGAACTTAACGCTACCTGCGCACAGCTACATCAACGGCTTAGTGCGTATATTCATCCTTTCTATCGACCCTCCAGACTCGCTGATAGCTTCCTCGCATAAAGGGTTTTTCCGTCTTGACGTTTGATTGGAATCAGATTGCGTGAGTACCATCCAACGATTCGAGCCGTTGAATCACCAATGAATCATTCTTCTGTCTTATTATAGCTATGTTGGGTCGCCGCTGGTCACGCCATGTCAGTATGCCGATCAAGTGCTCCTCGCGCGGCAAAGCTGACTTTAGCATCCACGTTGTAGGGTGGGCCCAGGCAAATGTTATCGTCGGATTCATATTCTTCTACTGTAAGTTTGGATTCGTTTCGAGGTCAGACAGCTCGATTGAAGACTTACCTGGTACGAATAGGGATCCTGACTCCGATTCTATACGTGGGTTCAGTCGTTCCTAAACGAGTCCAGGCATTGACCATTGGATGAATTAAATTCAGTTCTCCAATGTCTGGTTCGCTCAGTACATGCCGTGCGTGGCTTGTTTATCCTCGTCTATTCTCAGCGGTCTTGACACCTCATGCTCCAGGATCATGTCGAAGTCGTCTTTTGACAACCGCTTTCAACCGTACAATGTCACCCGCATTTTGAGTGCCGATATGTTACTTGACCTCCAGGCGTACAAAGACTATAGTCCACTCTTCTTATCGTGAGCACTTCCCGCCGCTCACCTTCCTACAAAAGCTCACATCTCGGTTGCAAGGACAACTTTTGCGCTGGCCTATGGGTAGGAAACTTCCTTGTGATTCTTCCAACTCGGGCATAACGGAACCCTTTCACTAGCTTATCTTTCGCTACCATTACAGGTCAGTTTTTCCCTTCTTTGCTCTTCTCCTTGGCTCACTCAACTTACTGTATTCTATAGCAACCTTATCGCACAGTTTTCTATACTACCGCAAGCAGATATGGAGACAAGCACGTCGTTCACTCAGAGAGCAGCCTGACATTCACGCGCGTCTGATGTCCCAATACCCCCAAGGTGAGCCACACCACTCGAGCCATATCAACAGCTGATTGTAACTCTCTTCAACTTGGACCTGCAGTCCCAGATTGGTGGTATTATGTCACCTTTGTGGTTCCTTTCGCGTTGGGCGTTATCAGTATCGAACTGTGGCCAACGTAAGTTTCTTTGAGGACTATTCCCGCCAAGCCTAGACTCTCACCGTTGTCTCCACAGCCATATGCCGGTGTGGGCATTGATTCTAGCAATAGTGATAGGTGTGGTCAGCTTTACATCCTTGGAGAGACCGGCACTCACGGTTTTGATTATCTTTAGCCCTTCTCTACGTCGTACCGGCCGGAATTGTGGAAGCGATCACTAATCAGCGTGTTGCATTGAAGTGAGCAATTTTGCGTCCCTCCAGCTAAGTATTGCCCACTCATCATAGTCCAGTGTTATAACAGAGCTTATCATTGGGTACGTTCCCGCCGGCGACGTCGATACCCGAGATGTCTTGTTAACGTTGCAATTGATTGATCTACAGCTACGCCCTTCCTGGCCGGCCAATAGCGATGATGATGTTCAAGACATGGGGATACATTGTATGTCATTCCTCTTTTCCCGAATATCATGTTACTGAATCCCGGACAGACATTGTCGCAAGCTCTGATATTTACGGCTGACATGAAGTTGGGCCACTATATGAAAGTCCCTGCGAGACCGTTGTTTTGGGCACAGGTTAGTCCGTCACCTGTCTGTGTCGAACGGCTGACGGATTTGCGCGATCAAGGTGATAGGAACGATTGTGGCGGGGACTACCCAACTCGGCGTTCAGTCGTGGATGTTCACTCATATTCCGTGAGTGCTCAAAAGTTGTCGGCTCGGCTCGCAAGCGTACTGACCTGTCCAAAAGGCAGATGTGTAGTAGCGAGCAACCAGACGGGTATGAACTGTCACTCAATCGAGGATCATATAGTTGACGGTGTTTTGTAGGTTTGTCTGTCCGCATACGGAGGTGTTTGGGGTGTCATCTGTGGTAGTGCGTCACGTTTCCCGCACTTCCTTCCGTCAAATTAAACGATATTTCTTTTAGTGGGGTGGGTAAACCTGTCATGAACTTTCACGACATCTGAAAATAACGGAGTATCGGTATAGGTGTCATTGGGCCAAGCCGGATGTTCTCGAAGGGATCTATCTACTAGTGAGTTCTTCGGTCGTCTGCCTTTGCCATCGGCTAATATGTGGTTGTTCAAGTCGTAAGAATTTGGCGGCGGTACCGAAGGAGTCCAGTCCCTAACCACCCCATAGCGCTAGTTTATTTCTTCCTGATAGGGGCAATCGCACCGTTCATACCTTGGCTAATCAACAAGCGATACCCCAACTCTTTCATGAAATACATTCAGTGAGGACTATTCTTTCGTTTTACTCTGCTCGGTGAGATCTGACCTCCTTGACTTTCGTAGCTTGTATGTTCTCCATGCCTTCGAGCAACAATCGATCAGCAGGCTGACGAATGTGTAGCCCTATCGTGTTCGCGGGCACAAATCTCCTTCCCCCGGCGACTGCTATAAATTACGTGCCTTCCGCGTATGTCTCGTCCATTTTCCCGACCCTGAATCAGGTCGATTGATAGCTCAATAGAATCGTTGGTTTTGTTTTCCAATACTTGATTAAAAAGTACGTTAATATTCCAAAACTTCCCAGAAACTCTCATTTGGTAATCACTCGTCTTTTTCCAGACACCGTTTCGCCTGGTGGACAAAATACAACTGTAAGCGAGCGGCTCAAAACATTAACCTGACCATCCATCACTAACTCCGTCGTCCAGATGTTCTTTCTGCTGCGCTAGACTCGGGTGTTGCGATATCAGTCATCATAATATATTTTGCGTGCGTCTTCTCTAAAAATTTCCGCAGACTCGGAGCTCAAGTTTTGCACCCCATTCTAGTCTGGAATACCCTAATCTAGGCGCAATTGGGAGGGATACGATAGGCAAATGGTGGGGCAATACGGTGCGTTCCTTGAAACATCCAAGCCACTCGACCGCTGACTGTCGCACCGAAGGTCCCGTTCACGGGTGCAGATGGACGTGGGACCCCGCTACGTTCCCTGCCACCAGAAGAAACGTTTGGGTGAGTGGCTCGTCCTTCCGTTCGTTTGTTGTGACTGAAGTAGCTTCGATAGGCCTAGTATGTGGTGAAAACGTGAAAATAGATGTTGTGTTTGCTTAGGAATTTGATTCAACATGGACGGTGGCATTGTATCTATACTGTATTATCAGTAAGTATCTCGAGTATCAGAAAAGAGGACTTGGAGTTTGGAGTAGTGGCTCTGGTGGCCCTTGTCACTGTCAGTAACTTGACCGAAAAACTGGACCGTGCACGCGTTGAATTTAATTCACACGCAGGAGCTCAAACTGCCACCCCCCTATTTTCAATCCTCTTTCGACCACTACCATTGTTATGGCCTCAACTCCTCCCCCGAAACGTCAGAAGATAGAAGAGGATGAATCAAAATGGCTACCAATCGAAGACATAGGAGAACCAAGTAAAGGCGAGCGTTTGTCCTTCGTGGTCGCATGTGTCTTCTGAACGTTTGAGATCAGACGCAGCGAACTGGAACCCGGATTGATTATACTGGGAAAAAGCAGACCAGCTTTATCAGAATCTTTACAAGCCCGAGAATGGGGTCGATTCTACTACTCTAGAGTTTTGGTTCCCTTCGGGCGTGCAAACCAAATTATACTTCGTCCGAGAATGTTTCGATGCGTTGTACAAGCTCGTACATAAGCAAGCTTTCTACGACAAAGTCTCGCTCATTATCGGACAGTCTAGAACCGGTATGGTGCTATTGCCTGAAGTTGTCAAATGGCCTACTTAGAGTATTCGTTCCAAGGAAAAGGGTCGCCTTGCATTATCTCGTTCTCAGAACACTCACGGAGTCACCTATGAGACCCATATTCTTTATCACCACTACGACTGTCTATCTCTTCTGGCAAGAAGAGGTTCTCCAACGGCCTATCCACGACTTCCCCGACGACGCGGTGCCCGTTCCCGATTTACAGGATCTAAGACACCTAGTTTTCACTGACTTCAACAAGTAAACCGCTACTATCCTATCGATCTTCCGGGACCCCCCTGTGTCATCATCCAATCTTCCGCTCCCAATCCCGCCAATTATCGTTGGATGAAATATCGCCGGCCAGTCGAGATTGGAATGCCCAGCTAGACATAGGAAGAATTCAAGTTAGGGTAAGTCCGATACCGGGTCGTTTGTGGCATTGCGGCTTGCCACTCCAGTCACGTCTGAATGATTTCTTTTTAGTCTACGTTACGAGTCGTCGATGCGGTTCGAAGTCCTTCTAGATGCCATCAAAACCTACACTTCCGACACGTCGATAAAAGCCGCAGGATATGTCATTTCAGCCTACGATTTGATTCAAAAAGCTGTTGTCGAGGCGGCCCGATCCAGGGAGGGTGAGCGGTGGGCGAAAATGAATATTACGACCGTGCCAGATGGACCTGACGAGGAGTTGAATGAGGACGACGTGGACCCACAACGTTCTCCTGAAGCTCCGATGGATCTATATTACTCTCCAGAGAGGATGTAGAAGGTTCGCGGTGTCAGACATCGTCTTGCAAGTCTGACAAGGTATCAGATATGGATGAAGTTCTCATGGGGGATGTTTTGTTGGTTGAGGCCCTAACCATCTGTGGCCCGGGTATGCGGGAAATATTGCAAGTAATCCATAATTAGCGACGGCTCGTTAAAGTCGACCCATCCGTGGTTCAGGTCGATTGTAGGGAGCTCAGCAAGATATTTCTCGGGTTCCCGAGGGCGCTCAACTCCAAGCTCCTCGAGTGCTCTGGCAATTTCGTGATCGTTACCCCTCTCCCAGGACCGTCAATCAACGAGGTCGTTCAATTCCGGGGCTGGAAAATCACGTTCCGGACTGCTGCCATTTACAAGATGTTCGTCGGACAGCTTCAAGCCAGCCAAAAGAGGGAGCCGGAACACATGTAGGCGATACTTCAACGCGCTTCCGACTCAGCCGGGCCTATGTTGAGTGCTCTCTTTGAGTGTATGGCCCCGCGGATCCTTGCTTGCTCTGGATCATCTTCCCTCGTTCGCATGTACAAAAAACCACACGTCACACCTTACTACTACAAGACGCCAAAGACGCCTATCCCGCATGCCTTCACGCTACCGAGAGCACCCGTCTAATACTGTTCCTTCGAGCAAGGGAAACTCGGTAATATATTATCGGTTGGACTCCTGTCCCCTACTCCGCCGCCCCTTCTGGAGACAGGTACATCTTCTCCGAGGAATCCAACGCTCCTCTCTTCAATGGCGTCTTGGTTCAGCCGTCTACACAGAACGTCACTCTTTGGATCCTTCAGATGACAACGGAGCCCTCTTCTTACCAGGGGTCGCCGAAGATGTACTCCCTCATCGACGAGATGGTCGCCGGTATCGAGAAAAACCACGGTCTCAAGGTGACGTTGCGTTACGTGCTAGTAAAACCCCTTTGCCATGGTGAGAGGGTCTCTGGGGAATGGGAAATGGGAAATGCCGGCTGGTTGGGAGAAAGACACGGGGCATGTTTTCTGTGCGTATTTGCGAGTACCAACTTGAAGTACGATGAGGTTCTGAGACATCGAATGGTTGACAAGCAATTCAACTTAGTTGCCAGTCTGTAGTTCAATTTCTCATTCATTTCGTTACATAGATGTTGAATTTGTGTTCTTCCCTCGCTAGCATGAATGCGAGGTACTCGGTGGAAACTCTGGACACAGTGGGATCGAGAGCTATGCGGCACTTGGATGCATAGAGGTGATTGAGGAGACGGTGGAAATCTGATGAGCGGCATGAGCCCGGCAGGTTAGAAAATAGCCTCAAGTCTTCTGGCAGGCAAATCGGTTCCCTTCATCCGCTACGGCCACCATCATTATGCAACTACATAGATCGTTCCGCGAGCGATCCTATCTCCTTTACTGGCAAGACTGGCACCTATTTTCCAGTCTAATCTTCAGCAAACAGTTTAACCGGGCAGACAGACACTTAGGGTCGCAGCCACCAAATACAGTCGCTTCCAATTCATCTGACCATTGACTCAGGCTCCGGTCAATATTCATAACACCAGCTAGTCAACAATTCAACTGTCATACCAATTACGGATTCCAAACCGGGCAGTCTTCGTGTCGTTTCGTTGCTATTCCCCACATTTAAACCCGAGCGGATGCCTCTTGAAGCCGCACGAAAACGGCTGCCTCTCAAGCTCCTTGATCCATGAGCACTAGTCCTGCTGCCTCAGTGGAGGATGCCATCCCTCACGGGCAAAAAAATGGTATTTATTGATCTTCATAATGCGCAGTGTCGTTTCTGAGAACGTGTTGCGGGGTCCAGTTTTAATAATCATCACGGTCATCTCCACCCTCGCCATTTTATCAACAACGTTTCGCCTGGCGCGCCGAATTCGAATCAAGAGATTGTCCTGGGATGACGGATGGGCCGTCCTGGCTTCGCTTGTGGCCATAGGGCACTTGGTAATGAGTTGGGTCACCTGGAGGTTAGGTGAGTTATACGAGTTTCTTCCACGTTGCCTCGAGATTGATTTCTGTGTCTCTGAATCCACAGTCGAGAGAAATCCAACGAATGCGGCGTCAGGGAAGTCATTAGAACATCAGCTAGAAGACTTGTTCGCTGTTGGGCTGAACATTGCCACCATCTGGTACGCACGGGTTCCTTTCGGTGTCTTGGTGTATCCTGGTCCTCACTAGTCAACAGGTCCTCCCGAATATCTTTATCCCTCTCCATAGTTCGCATTCTTCCACCCAATCGCCTCAGAACTCTCACTATCGCATTTTCCGTTGCTTCCTTTGCGGTGGGATCCGCGATCCTGACGTATCATCTCGTGGTTTTGTACTTCCTGCGAGCTAAAACCCAGTGGCCAACACAGAAGAGATGGATGATTGCGGGTCCTCAGGTCATTGGTGTGTGTCCCCACAAGCTCTTCCGCGAACGACTCTGACATCCGTCCCTTGATCCATTTTCCTTTGACCTTAGCTGATTTACTAGCATCACTCCTACTTGTCACCATACCTTTCTACGCCCTTAGAAAGATGAAGTCCCTCCCAGCCCCAGAGCGTCGAATCTTGCTGATTCTCTTTTCAAGTACCTTGGTGGCGTTGGGTTTGGGTTGCGTGACTATGATTTGCGCTATCGTAGGGAGTGAGATAGTACTTCTGTGCGCAGCTCACATCCAGGTACGTTCCCCCATCTGTTGACCTCTCGTGGATGGAAGACTGGCTCATGGTCGTTCACAGGCCGTTGTAGCGCTCCTGGCGTGCAACTCCCTCGTAATAGTGCTAGTGCTGTTCACGTTACTATCTCGTCGAAGAAAACCGAGCCGTAGAAGTTCAGCCGAGACACCGGGTGAGGAACCCGACGAAAGTGAATACAATAGTGGCGAATACCCAATCGGTCTCGGAGGCCGAATCCATCACGCTAGAGACCACCACACTCGAAGAACAACCGAATCGGAATCACAGCTCACAGAAGTCGATGGCATGCAGACCTTTTCATATTCCTTGGGATCTCTTCTCGACAGACGAGACTCCGAGGGACTGGATCTAGATATAGGAAACGATGACGGTGCGTCTTCGAAGTTGGAGCGGGATGATAGGGAGAAACATAAACCTTGAATATGTTTTCCTGTGTTAGACGATATTTTTTGTTCCGCGTACTATAGTATATATACTCAACTGTATTTCTAGCAATACACGCAAGGGCAAGATTACCCTGATATGTAGCCAGCTATTTAGTTCGCTCCATTTCTCCGCCGCGCCCCCTGGGTGGTAGTGGTGCCTTCAACCGGCATCACGTTCCACATACACGACCTCTTATACCAGATGGCGGGGTAATGATTGTCAGCGTAACACGTACCATGTCTATTACGATATAACTGGTACTAAGGCACCGAAATCAGTTCACTTTCGCGTTCCCACTTGCCGAGGGTGGCTGTTGTTTTAAAACGTTTCGAAAAGCTGGTTGTACGGTGCTGAGGTGGCCAGCGGCCGCGGCTATTCTATTGACTCAGGATGTGAGAGCTGGGGTCGCCCCGAATGCCGCCAAAGTAATGTCCCACGGCAAAACAAGTTTTCCCTTCAAGTTTTTATAGACAACAGTGATCATTGCGCGGAGCAACGGATACGTATTACGATTGGAGGTGGACGCAAATACTCTAAGGAAAATTAACAACGGAAATAGACTTGATGGAACGAATCTCGTATTCTAGTGCTCTATTGCTGAGATTTGATGAGATCGGATGCCCGCTCTGCAATGATGTAGGTGACCGCCTGAGGATGATTCTCAGGTATTTGAGGCTAGTGAAGCAAAAAAAGGTATCGACGCAAGTGTGAGGAGTGGATGCGTATCAGGTCTTTTTTGGCAAACTCACGAATACTGAGGCGTCGACCACCCGCAAGCCCTTCACGCCCTTGACTCTTAAACTTGAATCGACGACCCCATCGGTCACGCTACCACCGCTCATTCGTACGGTACCGACAGGATGATGGATAGTGATCGTTTTGTTCCTGGCGTAGTTTTCCCTGTCTTGGTCATTCTCGAATTGCTCCATCGGTTTGATAATGTAACCGTCCCATCTGGGCTCGTGAACGAAGTCGTCGACAGTCTTCATGGCCTGAACCATTGTCTGTATGTCAAAGTCGGTCGTGTAGAACTCCGGATCTATGATGAGACTATCGAAAGGATTCGTCGACTTGAGGGTGACGGCTCCCCCTGTGATGGTCACTTGCTCAGCACACGACTTGGCAGCGAGATCATCAATGAAGAACTCACGGGAAGTAGGAGATATGAGAGTAGTGAGCACTGTCAAAAATCGGCCAGTAGCGGGCATCGGGACCGGTCCCAGGGGCTCGAAGCCATTCTTAAAGAATGTAGTAATCAGCGCGTCGCGACGAACCATGGGAATTTTGATCACATACGCAGAAAATCAGTTCAATATTACCACTGCGCGGCCCGCTCGAGGGGTCTTGGCCATCTAAGAAGCCTGATGGATTCTTCAGGAATGCACCTGTATTTCCCCCCACTGGGACCACTAGCTGCCCAGTTCTGTTAGCCTCCCACTGCTCGAGTAACGGGGGTATCATCGTATCTGGAGACCGGAGCACAGGGTCATAAGAGGTGTTAGAATTGACTTCGTAGTAGATGGCCAAAAGAGGATGGTCGGTAAGGTGTTTCCCAACATCAGGGGAATCCAAAATGATGGGAATATCGAGCTCGGAGAGTTCGGCCTTGGGTCCAATGCCCGATAAGAGTAGAAGTTGAGGAGTTCCAAAAACTCCGGCACTAAGGATCACCTCTCGAGAAGCGGTGACATTGACACGGGAGCCTAACCAAAGAAGCGAAAGTAAGTAGTCACTCAGTGGGCCAGAGAGCTCGCTTTGCACGTACCACTTTCACTTGGAGCGATCTGAACGGTATCAATCACTGGCTCTCCGTCAAGAGAGGGTTGTGATGCGAAGATCTTGGTTGCTCGGGAGTTAACGACAACGTCGAGATTGGAACGCCCGAGAGCCGGAACGAGATAGGAGGTAGCTGCGCTACTCCTCTCTCCATTGCCGATCGCGTTCTGAACAAAACCTGACGAAGACTCGCAATGAGGCTCATAGAGTGTATGTAGAAACATGACCGAACTCGTACCAAAACCAATCATGTCGCCCGCATTGAAGTCTTGGTTATATTTCCCGAGTGATTTCGCGGTTTCCGTGACAATGGGATCGAGCTCCGTTGGGAAGCCCGCGAGACTTGTTAAGACCTTGCCGTTGCCATGTACTTCGGGAATGACCTGCCCAGTGGTGTCATGGCCAACCTGAGGCGGTGTCAGACGAGAAACCTATAAGCGTGCTGTGTTAACGAAATTCTTGGATGGCTGTTTAGTATGTATACCTCACGGCTATATTTCTCTACAGCTTCCCAAGACCATCCGGGATCACCACTGAGTCTAGCAAAGTTATCCCATACGTCGTTGGAGCCTATGTTCCAAGTCATATAGTCTAGACAGGATTTTTCGGTGAGTCATCCAGCCAGGCGGAGTAAACTTCAACGTACTGATACTACTACTGCCTCCCAATACGTGTCCTCGAGGAAGAATGAAGGTCCTGTTGAACATTCCGCGTTGAGGGGCTGCGGTGAAGTTCCAATCAACAGCACTTCCGAATGCGCCAGGCCCTAAAAACGGCACAATGATATCTGTAACGTTCGCGTTGCTAAAGTTCCGATATGAATGTTCAGAAAGAGGATGACGAGTCAATGATTGAGACTGACTCAACACCCGCCTCAACGACGAGGACTTTCGTTTCTGGATCCTCTGAAAGTCGGCTCGCGAGCACACTTCCTGCCGTTCCACCTAAGGATCATATCGCATTAGATATCAGAGTCCAAAATACTGCAATGATCGAACTGTGGGAAGACTTACCACCAACTATGACGAAATCATAGGCCGTACTCGATAGCTCAGTGATCGAGTTGAAGAGCTTGCCTGATGCAGGCGCTCCTAAGAAAACAATGACAGTGGGGACCCAGTAAAATCGCATGGTAAAGCTAGCTCGAGAGTCGAGAGTGTGCCGGGGTGTTTCACAGTGTGGATAAGCCTTTTTGTGAGACGTTTTTAAACACCCTTGCCGCCCATTCCCGGAGCTGGCGGTGCGAGCTTGACGAATAGAAATGGAGGCGGAGAGAGACGACTGGGGAGAGTTGCAATTGCGGGCCAAGGAACCAGACAAGGTGTAAACAACTTGCGAACCCAGCGTGTCACTAGTTCACCAAAATTGGGATGTGAGGTACAGCTTTGGCGATGTGCAAAAGAGCCGCGGAGCTTGGCCAGTCAGTGTTTCTGACTAGCAGACGGCTTTAGGTGGATCAGGGATCTCTTGAGAACGAGTGAATGTAACATGGCTTAGGAAGAAAAACATAAAGGCTGCAGCCCATCGAAGATTTTTGTGGAAAACAAACGAAGAAACACTAACCTCTGCAACGGGAGTGCCTTGATGCGTTGCATCGGGTAGAAATACAGTAGTTGGTCGACTTTCGAAAGAAACTTAACTGAGTCGGTGTCACAATGGCGGGAATAGAATATGCCTGCGCCCTTACTTTGAAACGAAAGTCGGGATGACTCTGGTCTCCAATTGAGGTCGGTGTTTGGCGGCTCGCAGTCCTCAGAAGCGCAATACATCGTGCCGCGGCCGTATCGCTCGCTCTTTGAGGGCCCTTTTTCTATACATAACCCAAGCAACAATCACTATCAGAGTAATGATGAGAGGGTGAGCGTTGCCTTGTCTTGCCGTGCCCTGTAGTTGGAATGCATCCACTCACATTGAGTAAGACGGGGTGCGACAATCCAGGCTTCATAGCGAACGTCTCCGCAATGTCCATATCCCGGATGATTTTTCCGTACTGTGCCCAGTCTTTTTTATACTGGTTCATATTTTGAGAGATCAAACCGCCCTGGAATTTCTAGATGTAAGGAATGCGTTAAGTTCATGTGAGATAAGGCCTCTTTGCGAACAAAGTCAATTCCGTGTCATTTTTTGAATGCAGAGTTGCAAGGTTGAACGGAGTCGTGGTGGTTTTGAGAAAGAACATGAAACGTGGGAAGAAGTTCAAGAATCAAGAACGGGAAATGCCGACGGCGCCTGGACAGCCAAGGCGCTGGTATGGCCATGGGTACAGACCGAGTCCAGATGTTTCGTAGCCTGACGGAAACCTATGGAAACGGGCCATATGGAGTACCACTACGTGTCGGCATACATATTCTGAGCTATAGTATTGAACAGACCCTCACAGCTTGAGCCCCAAGAGAAGGAAAAACGACATAGAACGCAGTGCACACTATCGCCAGATCTACGTATTCATGAACCAGCCTCCCCAGGCCATAATCGATCAAACCCCCTGCAAGTTACAACCCTCAGACCCGGCGTTCAAGTACGCAGCGATGGTGGGCTTTGTTAGCCGGTGTAGACGGGTTTCGGGTGCTGAAGCTCCCAAGGGAACCTATGAAAAACCGGATTTCCAAGTAAATCTAGGGATGATAGAGGGAAGGATTGAAGGAAGGAAAAATTTGTTACACGGCATGGGCCACGAGCTGCACGCGAGGAAAAACGCACCTGTATCGAGTTGACCCACACCGAAGAGGGGCGGCGTACTGTGCACCATGAGTTCGACGTCTTCTTGTCCAGTCACTCAGGCTAAATGTCCGCGATGCCCTCGAAGTCCATACCACGAGATAACCGTCCTTAACAGTGACAGAATTCTGATATAGACGGTTACTGGATCAACTGCGATGAGGAGGACGAGTTCAAATTGCCCGATTTACTCTCTGTCGGCGATCCTCGTTCTTGAGTCTTCCAACTACAATCTACAAACCGACGGCCGAGTCAGGCAGGATTTGGGTTTCTGGTCATGAATTCTCCGACTCCTTTCAAAGGTTTAAGGCGACCGCCCGTAGGTCGAATGTTGCCTTTCACTTTACCCATAAAATGATAGGTAGGCTTGTGCAAAACTGTCCGACCGAGATTTGTGTAGAGACCGGATATTGATGAGTCTGACGATTGGTTCATGGCGGAAATGTGGAAGTGGAAGTTTGCATTCACTGTCAGTTGACTTCAGATACGATTTCTCACGACCACCTTCTCTTTCTCCGACGTCGATACCCCAAGATACCCCCTCCCAATCAGCGATACCCTTGTCACCCGAGCAAATTGTCTATTCTACGTTCATCTTCCTTCAGCATTGTTTATAATGGAGACAGTACCTATGGAAAGTGATACCCAACCGGTCAGTCCTTGCAATAGCTCAATAAAAATCTCGCTCATAATCATCCTTTGCCGACCCTCAGCGTTCATCCTTTCGTTCAAACATCAGTCAGTACTCCGGAGATCCACCCAGTATCGAAATTGACCGTTTTGACGCATCTCCTTTCTCGGCGAGTTTGAACAACCTTTCCGTTGGCGTACGTCTAGCTGAGGTAGAAACTGCAGGAATCGTTCTCTGGGATGCTCGACAAGGACGCGTTGTACGCCGCGGAAGAGAGAGGACTTGCTGATATGAGCTTCAACATCGAGGTACGTTGGGCTTGTCTTCGATCCTCAGGGCACGATAGGCTCAAACCACTTCTAGCAAATCACCGATATTCAAGAAATCGTTCCCGAATGGGACGACGAAGAAGTTGATGTACTTGATAACCTCATCACTTATTGACTTTTACTGAACTTAACGTACCAGGAGATTGTCGTTCTCTCGCCCAAGATGCCGAACCGCCTCTCAACGATTATGGAAGACCTCCAGGAGTCCGACAAGAACACCAATGTACGTGATCTACCTGACCTCTCTGACCCGCCTACCGTCTCATGCGATTGACCTCGCTGATCTTCTAGAGCATTTCGTCCCTCGCTGGGTTCGACATGATTGCACAAGACGCGACCTTTGGTACTTGCCTCATCTCTAAACGCGACACTCAACAGACATACACCATGAAACGTTTCAAAATCACTCCCAGCCATACTTGGCCTCTCGAATTGAGTGTCTTAGAGATGATCAACGACAGAGAGGCACCGTTTCTGCCCCAAATCCGGTGGAGGTTGTATGAAGAGAGCTCCTTCTCGCTTATCATGGTGCGCATAGTCTTACGTGCGTTTTTACCGCTCCAAACTGAATGCATGCTATCTAGAACTCGTACCCTGGTGGTAATCTACGTGACTACATAGAAGCAAATGGTCCCCTTTCTCTTCCGCACGCTCTACTCTATGCCTCTGAATTGGTCGGTTTCTCCCTCCGTTCCCTTGGTGGTTCGCTGGCCTTCTCACAGCATACTTATGCCGACAGGTGGAAGCCCTTTCCGTCATACATGCTGCCGGGATCCAACACCGGAATATCACTCCTTCCAACCTAACGATTGACGGCGATGGGCACATTGTGCTGATTGGGTTTGAGCATGCCTATGTCGAAAACGATTCCGACCGTTCTCAGTACAGCTCAGCTAGGGAATCTGTCTCTTTCGCTCTTTCCTCTCAGCATGAGTATCGTGCGCCGGAGGTACTCTTAGGATGGACGCATGATTACGCTGTGGACTGCTGGGGCTTCGGGTGTGTTCTATACTTCATGTTGTACGGAGAGGTAAGTGCGCATGATACTGCGACGATCGTTCCCTTTAACTCACCCCCGCATCTAAAGCATCCATTCCCTCTGGACGGTGTAGGGGTTATAGAAAGGAAAGAGAGGATCATCCGAGGACGTATCTACCATGATGGCACTGAATTACAAATCCCGCCCAGGGCCCGGGACTTGATAAGAAGTGTGAGTTCGTTGTGGTCCTCGGCTCGACGTGACCCATCTCACCATGCCCAGTGTATGGAGCCCAACCCGGCCTTTCGTCTAGACGTCGCAGAAATCAAGAACCACGCCTTCTTCGCTTGCGTGTTGGTATTCTCTTCATGGCTTTCGGTCTCATGCTATGAGCTCATGTTCTTCTCGACAGAAACTGGAGCTTGGTACACGAGAAGAATATCGAGGGTACGCGAATCGTGCCTCTTCTGCGATGCGATAGCTCATATTTTGTCCAGCTCCATATGTTCCCGGTCCTATCCTACACAAGGCACCCACGAAGGGTCTCGATTCCGATGAGAAGACCATTCGTCAATCTACCTCAACCGCTTCCCTTGCAGCACCTTCAGACTCTCCGTCGGGCTGGGTCCTTCAGACGCCTACACCACCGTACACGCTCACGACACCCTCGATGTTCTCTCTCAAGGCTCGTGAGGAAGTTCAAGAGATGCTTCCCACTATATTCCGCATCAGCAATGACGGGCCGCGGCCCCCGCGATCAAGAACCTCAACTGTGCAATCTGCTTGTTCCTCTGAGGCCGAAGATGACTATGCGCTGCCCTCACCCGCACCAACCTATGATTCCCTACGTCGACGCTTGGATTCGATCTCCCTGACCCCGGAAGAACGTCTGGCACGTTTTTGGGAGTCTTTGGATCAGGATCTCAAGACAAAGTCCTCGGACACTGGACGCTATTCTATAGGGGACCTCCCATACTTGCATCGGCCTCTAGCCATCGCACGCAAATCTCGAAACAAGGCCACGACGAACTCGCCCTTAGCTTCCCGACTGTCTCTGAGCAACCTCACCGCGTCTACTCAACGCTTCTCGCAATTCATCAAGCCCACGACTCCGTCTTCAGCACTACTTCGGAAGCATAAGAGCTCCCCGAGCCTCGTACCAATCAAGGAAAGTCTTCCGAAAGATGTCGAACAGATTGGGAATGGTATCGGTTTCACATACCGCACGCCTGCGCATCCTGTTCCGCTTCCTGTATCCACTCCTGTCAACGAGATGATGGCGCGGTCAAGGCTGAAGCGACAGATTTCGGGGCTGAAACTTGGCGGAAGTAGAGTGTTGAAGTGGGGTAATGCCCTTTGGACGAGGAAGGGAGAGCGTCCTGTGTACGGCGGCGGTGGCGAGAATATGGGTATGTGGAGGGAGAAGGAGACGGTGGGGGACGTCTACGTTGGGAGGGCGTCTTCATCTACGCGTGCGGGAATGGGTATCGACACGGACGATGTGCCGCAGGTGTCGGACGGAGATGTATTCCGTTATGGGATGTTGCCCAAGGTTCGAGATGCCGGAATCGTTTCGCCTGTAACGGAGACGGACAGTACGGTTAATAACTCCCCGTATCCTGATTCAGAGCTTCCAATCCAGGGTGCGCAAGGTTCAGGGACTCTGACGGAACTTATGAGAGAAGGCGGCGGGCGGAGAATGACATTGCGCCTCGTATTGTAACTCTAATATGACATCTTGACGTCAGATCCGGTTCCATTTGACTTCTACTACTATAATCCGCGTGAATGACATGTCCTTCGCGGCATGTAATATTTCGAGTTGTGAGAGGGCCTAGTTTTACTTTGGCTTTGATAAACACTTATTCCGAGTCCTCTCAAGGTCCACGAGGCCCTTCCAGTGTCCACAAGTACTTAATGGATGACAGAAGTACCCTAGGAAACTTCTTCCTCATGTTTTTACGAGAGGTTCTCTGAAGAACATTGTGTGTGAACTTTGTTTGATTTTGTTCTTCAAGTCCCGGTGACCCCGGAGGCTAAAAGTCCAGCATGACATGCTTCCATTCTCCTTCTAGGAGTTGGTATCTGTGAACTAGGGCTCCGCATGAATCTGCGCGAACTTGGGAGTTGCCGGAGCTTTTTGTGAGCTGCCCGGGTTTCCTGATCTGTTGAATTCAAGACCCTGAGCTGGCTGTCAGTGTCTCGGCAATGCAGTGGCATCATCAATGTAA
>JANHQD010001941.1:94668-126766 GCA_024721195.1 Marasmius sp. AFHP31
GCTGAAGCGACAGATTTCGGGGCTGAAACTTGGCGGAAGTAGAGTGTTGAAGTGGGGTAATGCCCTTTGGACGAGGAAGGGAGAGCGTCCTGTGAACGGCGGCGGTGGCGAGAATATGGGTATGTGGAGGGAGGAGACGGTGGGGGACGTCTACGTTGGGAGGGCGTCTTCATCTACGCGTGCGGGAATGGGTATCGACACGGACGATGTGCCGCAGGTGTCGGACGGAGATGTATTCCGTTATGGGATGTTGCCCAAGGTTCGAGATGCCGGAATCGTTTCGCCTGTAACGGAGACGGACAGTACGGTTAATAACTCCCCGTATCCTGATTCAGAGCTTCCAATCCAGGGTGCGCAAGGTTCAGGGACTCTGACGGAACTTATGAGAGAAGGCGGCGGGCGGAGAATGACATTGCGCCTCGTATTGTAACTTTAATTTCTGTTCTGTAGATCATCCGAACATATGTCATCTTGACGTCAGATCCGGTTCCATTTGACTTCTACTACAGTGCCGGACGGATAAACCCAACCACTCTGTGGCGCCTGAACCAGGCCGAATTTCTCAAAATTTTTTGCAGATTTGGAAGGAAACATGGTCTAATTAGCATGAAAACACAATGTCCGAAAATTACGTTTTCACGTGACTGATTCCACTTTTCGGTCAAAAAAAATCCACGCCCCTCTTACGCTCTCTGACGCCTCTGCTTTCTGCTGGGCCTACACTCTCAGTAAATAAAACATTTTAGCCACGACTCAGGCCTCGCGGTCGAATTTGATTGATGGCTGGGGCTTCGAGTTGATTTTCTTGCCCAGTAATGACAATCCGGGCTTTTTTTTTGAAAGTACTGGAGATATATGGACGCTTATCGGTAGGTTTTTCGCTTCTCTCGACTGTCAGTACAATACTGACTTCACGCCATGATTGGAGTATGAGGTTGAATGCCAGGCATGCAGAATCTGCGGTGAGAAAGTACCGCTCACACCGACGGGTTCCTGCGAGAGTAATGGATATAGCTGTGATCTGTGATGTAGTATAACAAGATATCGTGAGAATGATGACACCTCCTTCCTTTTTGGGTTAGCCGAGACTACCATATATGGAAATTAAGGGTCCAATTCCAGTTTTGGCCTCGAACCCGAAACTCAAACTCAACTTGGGGGGAAAGTGTTGTGATAGCCATGACCGGTATCTCATTCCGCGTCGTTTCCCAGCTTTTAGGGGGGAAAGGACTTACTTGAGAGGAGTAGAAACCCAAACATGTTTTGATGGGTCCGGGTGGTCGGTTTTACCCGTCCGGCACTGTACTATAATCCGCGTGAATGACATGTCCTTCGCGGCATGTAATATTTCGAGTTGTGAGAGGGCCTAGTTTTACTTTGGCTTTGATAAACACTTATTTCGAGTCCTCTCAAGGTCCACGAGGCCCTTCCAGTGTCCACAAGTACTTAATGGATGACAGAAGTAACCTAGGAAACTTCTTCCTCATGTTTTTACGAGAGGTTCTCTGAAGAACATTGTGTGTGAACTTTGTTTGATTTTGTTCTTCAAGTCCCGGCGACCCCGGAGGCTAAAAGTCCAGCATGACATGCTTCCATTCTCCTTCTAGGAGTTGGTATCTGTGAACTAGGGCTCCGCATGAATCTGCGCGAACTTGGGAGTTGCCGGAGCTTTTTGTGAGCTGCCCGGGTTTCCTGATCTGTTGAATTCAAGACCCTGAGCTGGCTGTCAGTGTCTCGGCAATGCAGTGGCATCATCAATGTAAGTACCTCCAAGTTTCAACGCGACTCGCGACTTGAAACGAGGCTCTTACAAGTCATTATCTTTAGTTCTAATGCAAGGCCAGACACTCAAGTCGTGGCAAATTCTCAGATATTCACGAGAGAGATGCGATGGTCTACAACGCGTGGTTTTCTCACCGCTCGCGCAGAGTCATGTAGGCACCTCAAGTTCAAAAGCCTTCAATGCGAGTCTGCGTGAGGATCTCGTACCTTCTGTCTTGAGACTCCGAGGCCCGGAGGGAGCTCTGAATACAGAGCAATATTGAAGGAGTACCGAAAAACAGCCCTGAGCCGCGAGGTGCAGGGAAACGCAGGGAAAGTCTTGCGAACCTTGCGGCATTGGAGGGGACGAAGGAGCAGGACCTAAAAGAAAGAAGGGCTTTCGAATTTGATTCAAGTAGAAATTTGTAGATAAGCGAAACTAAGGTCAGGAATCTGGAGATCGCCGTGCAGTAATAAGGCCAAACCAAGTCGATGTATAAATTATAGCCCGTTCCTCATCTTAGTCCTCTGCTGCCCAATCCTCTCTTTTGTTAACAGTGCAATGCCTCGAGTCGTCTCCTCCCGAATGTCCCGTGACAGAAGATTCAATCCGTTACAGTCTGGCAATCAACGGGTCGGAGGCTTTGAAGCGGGAGTGAGTATCGCTGGCCTCACCATTGGTCTTTTCTTTCGAACAGACGTGTCACTAAAACCCCGCACAGGTTCAGCGTCGTCGTCGTCTCCCACCGGAAGATCCACCCTACATGAACCTTGACCGATACCGAAGACTCCGATGGAACTTCGTGAGATGGGGAGTACGGATTGCTTTCGTCGGAGCACTAGTCTTGTAAGCGGTACACCTCTGTCGTCGCCATCATCACAACAGCTGACCTGTCTAGGTAGTGTCTTCGACTTTGAAACCTGCCTCGGGATCGTCATTAACATGACTTTCTGGATGGCGGTAAGGTAAGTGATCGGTTGGTCTTTGTAGCGAGGCACTCACGTGTTTCGCAAGGTGGTTGAGTGACTAGCTTGAAGGCCAGCGATGAAGTCTCATCTAGCGACTTCGGTAGAACAATGTGTATCGCAATCAGTGTTGGGTTGTAGGATGTTTCTGAGAACACCAATATAAATAGATTCCCTCCTCGCAGTTACACCACTTGATGTTGTTAGACGGGGAACATGCAACGACGAGACACCACGACACTATGGGATAGGATTGTCATCAAAATCTAAAGCGAAGCTCAAACGCCTCGACAACGACTGCCGTGAGCAAAGCAGCCTTCCATATAGGAATCATCGAAACGAACGATGGGTTGCTAATGACAAAAAGAGGGAAAATATACCACAAAGACGGTCAACTTGCAAGTAAGACGGTCTTGTCTACGAGCCTAGTCAGAGAGACTAGAAGACGCGAGAGGAAGGCGCCGCACGATGTGCCCTCCCTGCTCAAATGCAAATGGTTCTTCGGAGACACCAGGATTGCCTGAAACGAGTCATTCTGGACGTTGGATTCGCGTCAAATGCTGGGCGCCGTTATGAGCTTTCCAATGACCGCAGCAATTACAACCATCGCGGCCATCCACCTAGTTGCTAGTCAGGATAGTAGGACACGATGGGTCACAACTTCCCTCGCTGATGTTGGATTTCTACCGCAAGGCTTGATGATGCGGTCTCCGAGCCTGTCTGGTGATCTGTTAGGGTACTCAGCGACTCCATCGAATGTCAGAATAAACGCACCAAGGGCCAGGCACCTCTCTAATTCCCTTCTGTTTGACGTGCCCACAGTACAAGAGCGCATTTTCGAATCGATGAGACTTGCGCAAAGACCCAAAAACAAAAGATTGAAGCTTTAGGAGCGGCTTGCCATGGTCTTTTTTGAACTCTTGAAGCACCCGACATTGGAGTGGAACATACATGTCAAATGAGTAATTGGAGGCAAAGCTGACCGACTGTGATGATTCTCTCTCGACCGTGAGGGTGAGAGCAGAACAAGCAAACCGTGGTCCGGAACTGGGAGGTGCCGCGCACGGACCGCCTCGGACGATTGTGCATTGCAATTGGGCGCTGAAATTGCTTGCCCTTCACCACCGCACCACCACCCACCCTCTGCCCATTGAAGGTTCTCTCTCGATGAAAGCAGCATTCTCCTTTTATTTTCTCTCTATCAACCTCCAGAAAGGTGTACTTCTTAAATCCGAGCTAGTACCACTTGTTAACAAGGCGCTCCGCCCATCAATGTGAGGCAATCGATTTCCTCGGACCGCCTACTCTCGTCGCTGGGATGGTGTTAGAACCGTGAGCAGTTGATATGCCTCGGCTTTGCTTCATTCTATGATCTGGATTGAATCAGACTGTCAGTTGAGGTGCGTGCAATCGTTCCAATTTCTTTGCGTGGACGTCTTCAAATGCTTCTGCACACAGGCCAGAACATCAGTGTCCCGAAGGCAATATCCTGAACTCTTCTTCTTTCTTTTGGATTCTTCAAAACCAAGGTGAGAACAAGCTCTCTCTCAGTTCTCGGATGACTTGTCAATCCTTCCACTCCCCCGACCCTTGCTCTGGCCAACCCCATGCTGAATCATTAAACATCCAGGGTATCGACTCCTCACGGTGCGAAGACAAGAGCTACAGCCAATCTCGTCTGAGTTTCTACTCGAATCGGCAACCTTCCACGAGGCCTTCGCACCTATACCATAGCCCGCCTCTCACGACTTCCGCACCTCAAATTTCCAACCTCGGTCTGGATGCAAGCTCACAACCCCTTCGAGGAAGTGACGTCCTTGCATCAACCATACGTATTCGTGGTCAAACGACTCCAACTTCAGCACTTTTCCGGAATGATCACACTTGGTCAGTGGGCGCGTATAGGTCCCAGATATTCTGGGATAAGGCCCTCGATACTCTCCTCGACAACCCCTCCGAGATCGAGACTACCGTTTTCGATGACGTTGAAGCTGAGGCAATGGGCTGGGAGTGCGGCGTTTCTGTGAGATTCCGTGACCTTCTTGGGTGAGTCGGCGCTTACCATATTTGGCAAATTTCCTCCCGGTGTCACGGTGTCCTGATTGTCCTGATTAGTCAATCCAACTCGGCCCGACAAAGACAAACGCGCTTTCGAGCAAACGAGGTTGGCCCAGTGACGGGCTCTTTGTCGAGCTCGACCCTCAACCATCCATTGTCCTCCTCCCGCCTCTTTTACAGTCTCTTCTTCTTCCTCGTTCTATGTTATGCCCCGACACGGCCAGGCGCCAGCTACGAATATCAGGAATCGCTACCGAATTAATAACAAAAGTCGCCTCAAGGTTATCAAAGGGAATATCGATACCGACCCAGTCGTAGTTGATGAAGACGAAGAGAAGAACCGTTTGCTGCAAAGCGTTGCTGGAGTCGACCAGGAGGACGCCAATGTAGGTGCCTCTTCACCACCCCGTCTCCCAACCAATCACAGCAGGCCACACAGCTTTATCGATGTGGCTGTGTGTTCCGCGGTTTCGCTTACTAATCACTCCTCTTTCCCTTTTAGGAACACCACTTGCAAGCAGTATTGTCTGCGGCAGCGTTACAACACAATAACTCCGCATTGAGCTTGAAGGAGGAGAAGAAGAAAGAAGATTCTGCGGCATTCATTCCTATACCAGATTCGACTGGTCTTGTCGACGACCATGAGAAGCTCTACCCGCCGAACCGATACAGGGATCCTGTTGGCTATGTGCAGTCTACATCCACCGTGGAAGACCTCACTGACGCATCCCTCGCTGGTGGCTTCATTTACCTCATGGATGAGCGCGATGCAGAATGGCTCACAAAGAACAACGAGGAGGCTCGAGGTGAAGGAACCAGTGCCCAAGGTGCCGTTTCTGGGAGTAGACCATCATCTCGTGGCACCAAGTCGAAAGGCAAGGAGCCCGACTCTCCTCAACCCGTGGCAATTACCGAAGATCAGTTTGAGCTCGTGATGGGACTCTTTGAGAAGGTCACACACGAGAAGACGGAGTTTCTGCATCATGTATGTGTCATTTGGCTTCCACAGGGATTCGCATCTTACACACTGACGCAGAGCCTCGAAACCGGGATGGACTTCCCTCCTTTCGCTGACTATCAAGACACATTCTCCTCATCCCTCTCTTCCTCAATGTTCGCGTCGCATAAGACCCCAAGCTGGCTTCCGTCGTCCGCGGACCTCCTCCAGATGGCGAAAATGATATATCCGTACTGGAAAGAACGTCGACTGGAACGCAGTGGTCACAGCATCATACCGACCCTAAATGTGAGTTTGCTTGTCTTCGATGAAGACCTGACGACTGACGACCCTCCCCTAGTTCGATGAGAGCGATACACTCAACGAGTCCTTTGTTTGCTTCCGAAGGCGAGATGTGAAAGCTGCGAGAAAAACTCGCGCTGCGCAGGTTTCATCCTCCGACAAGCTTTACAGGCTGCAAATCGAACTCGCCCAGGCCCTTCAACTCGCGGACTTAGTACTCCAACGGGAGCAACTGAAGCACGAATGTACCGCGGAATCCAGGCATGTTTGGGAACAACGGCAACAGTTCATAGAGCTCAGACTCAAGAATCCGATGCTTTTCGAGAAGGGAGACGAGGAGCTACTCATCGACAAGGAGAGGCCGACAAAGAAAGAGAGCACGTACGTACCTCCAATGCGTGAGCCGATATGGTGTATACTCATTCCTGATTGTGTATAGACGTGTCAAGATACCAGCCAAAGCAGATGCTTCACATGGAGCCAATCGGCCCCAATTTATACCCCCAAGGGAACGCAGCGAAAATTGTCGGGCTACTATTGAATCACATCTCCAACGTGTCAAGGAAGTGGATCAGCATTGGGAGGACGTTGTCGATGTATGTCGCCGGTAGATTCCTTTGCGTGTCATACTAATCACTGTGCATAGACTGGATACGTCGCACCCCCAGCTTCTTACGCTTCGCGGCTGTTCAAGTATGTTACACCACCCAGTACGCCGAGGGCTCTTTCTCCGGAACCCGGTCAGGAGAACGACGGCCAGCGCCCACGCCGCGCCGTCCGTCTACGATATGGTCGCGGTGGTAGGCGATTCGTCGACAGACGGCCCCAATCTGACACTTATACTCTTGCCACCGGACGCAAACGTCCTCTCGACCGTGAGGAGGATGAGCTGGCCGAAGAACGTGACAGACGGCTGAGGGAGAGATGGAGGTTTGACTCTGATGACAATCCACCTTACGGGCCCAAGGGCTCTGATGAGCAGGATAGGGTTCTTGTAGATGAGTTCTATCCAAAGTACGTTTCGTCACTTCCCTCCAGTCGTTTCCTCACCCCGTGTTTAGACATCTGCAGTATACATTGGATTTGACGCGAGACGTCGATTATGGGTACATGCTCAACGATCCCACCATAATCAGATACACACCGGATGGAAAAGCAACACCTTACCTTCCCTTCAGACCGAGCCTTCCCTCTGCATTTCCTTTCCAGCCCAGCACACGACCGCCTGTGCCAGTCTCTCAATCTCCAGAGAAATCTGCGGTGTTGGCCTCTTCTTCCCGTCCTGGTGTCTTCATTCCCGTTTCGCCTGCGGTCGCTGCGCAAGTCACACCTGGAAGGCGGCCTGTACCGTCAGGTACCGAAGCTGTTGCACAACAAGCAGCTGCTATCAGAGTTGCCGCAGCTCCCGCTCCTCCACTTCAGCGCGAGGGTGTCGCCGCAACATCAACGTCACCACCACAACCGCCACAGAGTTCGCAGCCAGTGGCTCATAACGTTGCACGGGGCGCGATCAACATACCCTACGTCGTGAAGACTGATACGACCGCTACTAGTAGCATCAGTCCGACGAAGGAGAGCTCGAATGAGCAAGCGAAAGCGCAGGGACAGTCAGTGCCACAGGTCAATGGCGCCAATCATTCTCAAGCCCTTGTCAACGGGCATACTAGTTCTTCGCCCAGCTCCACGACAGCCTTCCACACTGCTGCCACGACTCCGACTGGCGAGTTCAAGTTGAAATTGCCTCCTGTACGACAAACGACCAAGCCCCCGAGTACTACTTCGACATCGAGGACGAGTCTTCCGATAAAAAGGCCACCCTCGGCGATGAGTGGGAACGCGAAGATGAATTAATCCTCTTGGTTTTCTCTTGTTGGTGTTGTTGGTTATTCCAACTACCTACCTCTTGTGAACTTGCGCTTCGATGCTTTTTTTTGGGACGCGCAACCTTGGACTGTAGATTACACCCTAACTTATGCCTCTATATTGAAACGTGGAATTCTCTTTCTGATATTTTTCCCTCTTCCTTTCTGTTCTTGTAACATACTATGGTCGCTTCACTCGCTACTTACATATCCCCACCTCCGTCGAATTCGATTGTCTTTTTTGTTCGTTTACTTTTTTGTCTTATGGTAAACCCGCCTTTCGAAAAAGTAAAGCTATACTTATGCTTCGAAGTAGTATCGTATTGTAACAGACAAGAATATGCATATGATTCATAATCACCGCAATGCTCGTCAAGTTCTTCTCCGCATCTCTGTCATGACCCCTCCTGATGCGACAGCTTCTATATCTCGGGAAAAGGGCCACTCGACGCAACCCATCACTACGCAGCGCAGCCTGGTACTCTTTATTCTGTCTTCTTTGCTGGGGAGAACTGGCTCGCATTCGATCCGAAGCTAAAGGTGAGGGGTGAGCTCAAACTGGCCCGCTCAAGTTCTAGGCCTTTGAATGTACAGTGATGTCGCGCAAAAACTTCCCAGATCACGGACCCATTGCAATGGTCAATATGTCAGCCCAGTGGTACAATCTTGCGGAATCTTTGTCGCCGCCGATGTACAAGTTCCCTGAAGTATGCACTTTGGGCGGGTATCAGTAGTACGTATATACATGGCATAGACACTAAAAAATACAACTTTGAGCAGCTGAATCTAAAAAGATAGCACGACCCCTGTCGAAAGATATATTTTAAGTACCGCTCTTGCTCCTTTCGCCATAGCTTGCGTCGGAGAAAGCAGAGTCGCCTCCTAAGGCTGGTCCCTCCGACCTCCCTGAGAGGGACCCTAAGAAGTATGAACAAGTCTGCGTCTCAGCACCGAACTCTGTTAGTTGTGATTCCGACAGCCTAGTCATGGTGGTCCCAGGCTGTGAGGTGCTCCGAGTTTCTCCAATTCCGATTGGATCCTCTCCGCTGTTGTATTCTTGCCCGTTACGCTCGCCCTGCTGAGTTGTGTGTCCTTCCATGCCTCCCGCACCACGGTCCGAATCCAAAGCTCTCCGACGAGACACCAGCCTCAACAAAGCTGTCACAATGACAAGACAGTTGCACACCATCAAGCCCACAGCAGCCTAAACGTCTTCAGTCAAACTGACGCTCAGGAGAATGTAAATTGTAAATACCTGGACGTTTGCCCCATATACAAGTCCTATCTCATTCGCTATGACCGTGGCGGCTATTTCACCGCATCCCGCGCCCAGCGATAGTAACGTACTCGCAAACAGTATCAAGATTATTCGGCGTTCTGAGCTCGGGAGGGACGTCATCTTGCTGAAGGCATACAGAGGTAAAGTAACAAGGAATAATGAGCTCAGTATATCCGCTATCAAAGGCGAGAAAAGGAATAAGTGGTGGGGCCAGACTGGTATTGGCTTGTCAACATACCAGTCACCTGCGGACCTGCGACCTTCCATCTCAGCCATGCTGGCCAATTGGTTTCGTTTCTCAGGAAATAAAGCATCACAGCGTGATACGTCAAGATCGTGGATCCCACGAAAAAACACCCGATCGAAAACGCAAGAGCCACAGTCCTGAGGCGACCGACTGGGAGAATACGAACTATAGAGAGTGACAAGGATATTCGGGAAGCCCTGGAGCGATGACCATATCAGGTACATAGTATCCACCAGTCTACATTGATCCGCCGGTACGTACCATATAGCAGCGAATGTCAATGCAGCAACGAAGACTTCTGTGATTCCAAGTCCTGGTCTGTTCACCATTGATTCCTTTCTCAGCTTTGCGGAAGCTGCAATGAATGAAATCGTGAGCTTCGACGCAAAGCAAGGGGTCCACCTCAATATTCACCTGAGTTCCAAGTTACCCAACCCATGATGACGAATGCTATAGAGAAAAACGTAGCCACAACAGCCCAGCCATCGTCCCAGGACAGTCTCTTAATGCGAATTCGACGTGCCAGGCGAAGAATCGTCGAGATGATGGCAAGTATATGAAGAACGGTGATGAAGATAAAGACTGGGGCAGTGTCATTGTCAGCACAGCAGACATAGAGCTAGGTACGTACCTTGCTTCTGTCGATTAGCCAGATTGTGAAGCTGCTCTGGGCTAAAAGGTGGGTCACTACTCATAGGCGGCTCGAAATCGAGGAAATTCGAGACAAGACAGTACGACTGGCGATTCAACGTCGGATAGAAACCTGCTTATATACTAGTAGAATTGTGGGAATGGTGACCTAAGTGACGGCATTCAGTGGTCGACAATTGAATATTGACTCGGAGGAAGGTCAGGGATGGGTCCTTCAAGACTGTTCATGGAACGGCGGATGATGGAATCGTTCATGTAATACATCGCCAGCTCATCGAAGTGACGAGATGCGTAGGGCCGGGCCTGGTTGGGCGGCAAGTATTTAAACCTAAAATTGAATAGCGAGGTGGCAGCGATTCCTCAGAGCCGATCAACTGGGTATCCATGTCACGCCGATAGTCTTTCGTCGCGCTTGAAGAATGTTGCGGCCCGAATTGCACCTGGCTTGGAGCTTGAGAGCTAATCAGATATGACAGGTAGATTGGAAGGACACAAGGTCTTAAATCACAGTTTTGTACATACCTTGGGAAATGGTGCTAGCGAGTGGATAAGTACATATGACAAAGTGTCCTGATTTCTACCAGTTGAATTAGACTGGCCCGCAAGTCTCTTCAGGACAAAGACGGAATCAATTTCTTCTCGCACTTTCAGCTTTATAGGTAAGAATGGGGCCTAATGCTAGAGACGTGCGGTGAGCAAGCGATAAGGGAAAGAAAGAAAGAAAAAACATGCATCTTCCGCCCTTTCAACGCGGCGGTGTCGTCAATCACATTAGACCAGCTCACTATTTTGAGCGAGTTGAACAGAGCATGTCATCGAGGTTATGGTGTGATATGGGCAGTGATAATAGCGATCAGGTTTGTGATGTCGCACGTTGTTCCTCTTCTTCAAACCTCTGATATGTCTCTTCATCTTCGTTGGGTAACAACCCGAGCGACATAAACGAGGAGGAATCAGATAAGTACTAGATGTCGAAAACTGGGGTAGACTCACCTTGAGCATTGTGGTGGTTGCGGATCAGGAAGTGAGTGGCGCTTAATTTTTTTTTCGGGCGCTAGACGGCGCAGGCTAGCCATCGTGCGGCGTGAATCTCAACCCCAGGAGAGCACCTTGCACTGTATTTTCATTCACCGCTGCTGAACGGGACTGGTCTCAGCTCCAGAATAACGTCAAAAACTTGTGGCAAAAGATATGCTGAGCCTCAGTGTAATCTCAAAATGCCAATTCCTCCGCTGAGATTGCGGACCCACAATCACCAACAAATCGACCTAGGGGTATGCCTTTGTCGAGTTCTTGTCCTCAATGTATGAATCCTGACACTCGACACCAAGCATATCAGGTGGGAGCTGGTTTACATAAATACTAAAATACAACTTTGACTCGGGCTAAACGTTTCGAGGAGAGCACGAGCCCCTCTGGGTATTTATTCTAGGAACTTCTCTTGCTCATTTCACCAAGATCCTCATGGGAAAGGGTGGATTTGCTCCCCAAAGTCGGCACCTCCGATCTCTCGTAGAGGGATCCTAGAATATAGGAGTGCGTCTGCGCATCACCAAACTCCGTGAGTTGCCATTCTGACGATCTGGCCGAAGTGGTCCTATTTTCTGTGGTACCCTGAGTCCCTCCAATGTCGATCTGATCTTCTCCGCTGTTGTATTCTTGCTCCTCATACTCACCCGGCGGCGTTGTGTGTTCTCCCATTACTCTCGTCCCGTGGCGCGACCCCAAAGTTCCTCGACGGGAAACCAGCCTCAACAGAGCGGTCACGATAACGAGGGAGTTGCACACCATCAAGCCCACAGCAGCCTAAACGTTTGGTCAAGCTGTCACTCAGGGGGATCAACATACACACACCTCGATGTTTGCCGCATACACTAATCCTATCTCAGCATTTGCTCTAGCGGTGGCAACTACTTCCCCGCAGCCCGCTCCTAACGACAGCAGCGTACTTCCAAACAAGATCAGGATGATTCGACGCTCTGGTTTCGGGAGAGATGTCATCTTTCTGAAGGCATATAGAGGTAAAGCAACGAGAAATAGTGAGCACAGTATGTCCGCTGTGGATGGTGAGAGGAAGGGTAAATGTCGTGGCCACAATGATTCTAGCACCTTGCTAACGCACCAATAACTTGCGGACCCGAGACCTTCCATCTCCTCCATGCCGGCCAATGGGTTTCGTTTCGCGTGGAATACAGCATCGCGGCGTGGTATATCACAATTGTAGGGCCTACAAACAAACACCCGATTGAAAATGCGAGAGCAATCGTCCTGGGGCGACCCGTCGGAAGAATGCGGAATATAGAGAGCGACAAAGATATTCGGGAAGCCCTTAGTCGGTAACGATTTCAGGTGTATGCCCTCTCATAGTAGACACCCATCGACCGGGACGTACCAAGTAGAGGCAGCCATCAAGGCGGCAACCACGATCTCCGTCACTCCAAATCCTGGTCGGTTTATCAACGGTCGCCGGTTTTTCTGCTTTCTGGAAGCTAAAATGAAATATGAGCTCTGACGCAAAGTGAGGGGTCCAGTCCGAGTTTCACCTAACTCCCAGTTCACCCAGCCCGTGATTAGGAATGTCATCGAGAGAAACGTGGCCACAACGGCCCAACCGTCGTCCCAGGATAATCTCTTGATACGGATTCGACGTGCCAAGCGAAAAATTGTTGAGAGGATGGCGAGGGCGTGGAGAGCGGCGATAAAGGTAAGGACTGAGGCAGCATGATTGTGATTACAGCGCAGGCACAAAGTCATATACGTACCTTGCTTCTGTTGGTTAGCTACAAGGTGAAGCTGCTCTGGGCTGGAAGGCGGACCGCTATTCATGGAGGGCTCGGAGTCGAGAAAGGTCGAGATAAGTACGGTTCTCAATGCCTGTCGAAGTGTCAGCACGGAATCCTGGAAAATTAAGACGATCCAACAACGGAAGCTTATATGGTAGGATTGTGGGAATGGTGACCCAATTCAACACTTAACGGTCAACGATTGACTCGGAGGAAGGGTCAGAGACACACCTTTCGAAGCTCTTCATGCAACGGCGGATATCGCTCATCATTCATATCGACGGCATCGCCTTGAAATGACTAGACGTATGGGTTTGGGCCGGCGGCAAAGTACTGAAGGAACATAAAAATTCACGGGTGGCAACGCCCCTTTTACGATCCTCCGTGCACTAAACCGATCGGCTGGATATCCATGTCACGTCGGGGCGCACTTTCATCGCATTTGAAGGATGTTGTAGCCCGTATCGCGCCTCTCAAGCCCCGATGTTGAATAACTCGTGACTCCTTCCCGCTCGGAAATAGCCAGCTTCTTTCCTGGAGCCATGCGGGCGACTTCAGTCCTGAGAGGGGAAGCAGTAAGATCCGTATTATTCGATCTCAGGCACATGTAAGAAAGGACGCGAGAAAGACCGGAGGAGGGCGGGATTATCCATATCGGGATAGATAACTATGAGATAAGATATGCAAGGAGATAAACGGGATGTCGGGAAGATAAACCTGATAAGGAATATGTCCGGCTTCGAGAAATTGAACTTTTCTCTCTATTTCCCCTCACCCTCGTTGCACTGTGACGCTGTTATCTCTGTCTCTCAAAGAAGGGTTCCCAGACTGATTTTCCATTGCAGAATTTTCTTTTCTTTCTAAATCCATGGACACTCCAGCCCTCACGCCTCGTTCCCTTTGGATGCAGACGGAGCTTGCAATTCCCTCGCCTCGTTTTCAATGGAAGGAGCTCACAAGTGACCCAGGACTACCTCCAAACTTGAAGTTTTGAACTTCAAGACCAAAATGCCCATTCTATAAGAACCAGGTCCCCTCTCCTAGGAATCACCATCACGTTCCCCGCTCCTTTGCCATCATGTCCTCTCACCAAACCAGAAACCATCGTTACAGCCCTCTGTGTTCCAGGACCCGTGCTTCCAGGTCTCAACCTGCCAATGACTATGACGTTACTCCCTACGATCCTACTCCAGAGGAGATCGCGGCATACATGAGGGAGTTACGCGTTCTTCTCCGCCAGCATCCCGATGTGATTTGGGACTTTGATCCCGTTGGAAGGAGTTGGATTCGGTGGCTACCGTGAGTAGTGTCTTTGCTTGACCTTGTCTACCAGGAAGCTAATGACCTAGGACTATCACAGTCCTTTGCATCGCTTGAAATCATGTTCCTACCAGACCGTTCCCCCTCGAAGCTACCGGCTTACTCCTGGGTGCGAGTTGCCAAAATGCCCGCATTCCATCAATCCATACAGGCCAGCAGCGGAGTATAGCATGACTGTCAAAGATCGCAGGGTAGTTGGGCCTAAAACTGAGTACTTCTTTGTGGTTGAGCATGCCGGTTGCTTTCAAGGTCGCAGTGCGTTCATTTCCCCTTTTCTATTCCTCTGAAACGCGAGACGTTGATGATCTGCCTCAGTGCCTATCCCCTGGAATGGAAAAGAGATTGTGGATGAGGAAGAATACAGAGACTTGGAGGAGGAGGACGAACTTGGTAAGTCTTCGCTCCCTTGGTTTGGTAGCCTACTGACGTTTTCGCAGACATAGAGGGCACGCGGGAACTCAACGCACGCTCTCCACCCCGCTACTCTTCTCCTCCCTTTATAAACTCCGACAATACTTCCAGTACATTCTCCACCCCCCAAAAGGTGTCATCCGCGAATCGTTCCCTTTCAGTCTCAGCGACTATGCCATCGCCGCCTGAAGAAACCCCAGAAATGTCAACCATCCTCTTTGGAACCTCAATCCAGGATTCCTCTGACATCCTCAACGAAGAGCAGGTAGAGTTTCGAAAGGCTGCCGGTGAGTTTTTCTTAGCGTTCGCCCCTTTTCTTACGCTCGTCCACTTACTGATGCTTCCAGATCCTGACTTTGTCATGCTTACGAATGAAAAAATGGCAATGGAGATTCTGTCGATGGAAGGTAAGGTTATCATCCTTTCAAATGATTCACTCAATCATTCTAACATAACGAGCCAGAACTTCCTGCTAGGTTGCGGGCCTTCAAAGCTGTCCATCCCGGGTCGTTCTTTCTTAGGCATTGTAGCGACGTTCACACCTCCGTTGGGGGGACAATTCTGGATCTTGCAGGCATTCCTGGCGTTGCTCCTGGGGAGTTCCACTCCATGGTCTCCACCTCGAAAACCTGTCCCGCTTGCTCCTCAGAATTCAGCTCATGGGGCTTCCGTTTCCATCTCGGCCTTGAAGGAGAGTGCCGAAACTCCAAAAGCGATTATCCAGGTAAGCTTAGCCCCGCGTCACGCTATCCTCAATCCTCACGAACTCTTTCAGTCAGCTTTATTGTGGACAACACCAAGGCAACCGACGCCCACATTCATGAGCGCCTGCTCAATTCTCGTCACATTCTGCCGGGCTCTCTTCAGGAAAAGGATGCGGTGACAGAGTTAGTGGGTAGCCTCTATCTGATGTGGAATTCTCCTGCCGGGGTTCCTTCCGATCTGTGGGCATTTGCAAAGGAGGGAAAGGTGTTCTGTAACGATTGCTTCCATTACCGTACCGTGGAGGGACACGCTCTGCACATTGATGCAGAGGGAAGCTGCGTTGTTGCTCCTGCGCTTCGCGATGCTGGTGGAAAGGGCAAAGGCAAGGCCAACTAGCTCATTGTAGTTATACGCTCTTCTTGACACGTCTTTGAATGCCTTTACATGACAAAATTGGTACCTATCTTAGGTAGTCCAGAGTATACCGCTTTTGTATCCAGATAAGACGAATGAATTTATGAAGTATCGACTCACAGAACTCATCGTTACTCCCAACTAATTTCACCCAAGGCGTCCATCCATCCCAGTACTGTCCAGCGCTCAAATGAACCCTTGAATGTGACTGTTTCACGTTTCTTCCTTTCTTGTTGTTCTCTAAATACACGTTGTCTGTACGATTATGATCATATCAATCTCCTTTAGAAAGAGTACTTATTGTAGATACTGTACTGTACATCTGGAGTCTGGGGCACACCCGTCGTTTTTGTATCAAGATAAGAAGAACGTAAGACTGCGGCAACTGTTCTTAGCATGCAAAAAGGGAGCCATGGTGAAGGGCACTAGTCGTCGAGTGATACAGCTGGGAAGATCCCCTTCGAGAGCCACTCCTCCGCGTCGCAGTTAGTCTTGGCGTCAGCAGCGGCCGCCTGTGCGACGGTGTTGTATCCAAGCTCAGTGGTCTGGAACATGCTGGCCTGGTTGAACCAGACCATGGATCCACGACCATGAGCGTTATCCCAATCCTTGCCATGATCTGCACGAGGGTTCCTGCATAGGCAGTTGAGAGGCTTCGAGTTGTCCCTGGTTGGCTTTGACCCGTCCGTAACCACAAAGTTCAAATCTGAATGCAGCGTCGTCCAGCTCGGAAACAAGGGGATAGATAGCTAGTTCAAACTCACTGGAGACATCGACGTTGAAGTGGAGAAACAGCGAAGAGGGATACAGGACGAAGACCCCCATAGGCAGTTCCAAGGCCACTCCTGCTTCCCATATAACGATCCAACATTTTTCTCGGTGGTTGAAGTGCCCTGGGCAAGGAACAGTGGGTAAGAGGGTTGCAAAGGATTGGAAGGGCGTGCCCTTACCGTAAACGTAAATCATGCAAATGGCTAGAGCCAGGTTCTTAAAGTCGATGTGCGGCTGGCAGAAGACTCGTGGGACTGGGTTAGTGCCTTCCATCCTCGCACCGTTCAAGCAAAAGTTGAAAAACAAGCCCCCGTACAGGGGTTTGATTCCGAACTTCCTCTCCATCTCCTCTCCGCACTTCTCGAACCTCGCGGCAATGAGTGGGAAGACGCTCTTGACCAACCGACAACCGTAAGCCGTAAGCTCCTCCAGAGGCTGTCCCTTCGCAAAAAAGGCCTCCAGGATCGCCTTGTTCATCTGATGCCACTGGCTGAGTGCTGGTTTCTGGCCGCTCCATCAGCAGACGGATTTGGGGGCGGAAAGGGAATGCTCACCTCCTTGTTGTTCCGGTCATGACCAGCGATGCAGAAGAAATGTTCGCCACGAAGGTTTTTGATCATATCCACTTCGGATGGCCACTTCACCTTGGCCATAAATTCGTGTGCCGCGGCGTCCACTCGGGGAAGGAGGTAGTTTGACATGTGAAATGTGACCTTTGAGCGAAAGATCAGAGTACGCCCGCTGCCATCCGTGACGAACAGCCGTTTGCTGGGAGGGTCTTAAGCGGTGAATAAGGCAGGAAAAAAAGAACGGCGCTTACTTGCAATACGGCATGGCGGTGATGCCCTCAAACTTTCCTCCGGCCCTCACAGTCTGCCTTATCCACTCCCTCTCATCCACAGACGCGTTCCGTCCCTGCCAGCCCGTCGTCGCAATCCTCGAGTCCTTGGCCACGTCTTGAAAACCTGCGACTGGCTGGGCAACGTCTTTCGGAAAAGCAGCCGCCCATTTTGTGTGGCTGCGAACGGCATTCCTGGCTTTCTTCCTACCTCCCCTACCGAGGCCTTCCGATACGACTTTGAAGTTGATGCGAACGACTTCCCCTGGCTCCAGCTCCTGTCCTTCAACAATCCTGCGTACGCAAGGGAATGAGTCGTGAGAAGGAGGGCGACGGTTCGTGAAAACTCACCTCCACACCACGCCCGGAGCTTTGGCCTCCTTCTTGGCCCTTTTGTTCGCCTTCTGCCTTTGCCTCTTCCTAGCTCTCTTCGAGGATCTGCTCACAAGGCACGTTAGCTTCAGATGTGATTATGGGAGGGTAAAGCACACGTACCTGCCCGTCCTTTCCTTTTCAATCCCGGCAGCAGCTTTGGCCCGCTTAGCCAGAGGTTCTCTCTCTTCTGCGCACTCCGAATCACGCCTCCTTCGCTTCCCAGCGCCACTGGCTTCGATTCGTTCCACGCCCCCCGTGCCTTCCCGTTCCAGCTCCTCTTCAACTTGGCAAACGACACGGTTGAGGTCGGGATCAGAGTTGTGCAGCTCAGGTTGAGTTTGAGCGTGTCGTAGCCACGCAACGTCTTCTAGAAATGCTGATATCGAGTGCAGGGTGCTGTCGGAAGTAGGCGCGTCTGGAGGTGCGCTGGGAAACAGATCCGCCAGGCGTTGGAGGGCCAACCGAACGGAGCGACGGGGCTGGGTGAGAAAATCGCCAATGGGCTTGCTGTGGGCGTGGGCCATCGCGCGTCAGAGGTTTCTGGGAAAGGCGTAGAGGACTGGGTGGTGGCCGAGAGGTGGGAGTTGAGGGTCGGTACGTGAGCAGCGATCAACGGATGAAACGCCGGTCACGTGGTGCCGTCGCGTCGCGTTGACACAACGAAGTAGCCAGTCGCGTGGTAATGCTGGTTGAGGCAAGATGGTGAAAGGCAGAGCGTGCCGTCTACGCCGCAGGGTTCTGGATCAAGGCTCAGTCCTAAGAGTCTGTCAATAACGCGACCGGGTAGTAAGCTGTTGAAGTCACAGCTGGTGGAAACTTGAAAGGGCAGAGGAAGAAGAGCGAGGGTGTTGGTGGAGAGCGGGGCCGGATAGTGGCACAGGCAGCTAACGCACGTCCTATGCACTGTTGGCAGCCGCTCGAGGATGAGAGGGCAGAGGTTGGTGAGGAAGAAGGGGAAGGGCCGATCGAGGGAATTTATACCCACCATTGTGACTTTGTCACAATGGTCACGGTCAAATCATCCTCGTCTTTACCGCCGCGGCCTTTCTCCTCCCCGTTGCTCATACTGCCTGGCCTTTTCACTCTCAGCCTCTCGGTCTCTCAGTCTCTCAGCCGCCGTCTGCCGCCAAAAATTCCCCTGCCAACCGGCCCAAAGCCACTGTCGTACGCCGCCGTTTGTCAAGGGGCCCGAATCGGAAGCAACCCAAATCCCTCTGGGATCACGACTACGGATCTGAACGACCACGGCACCGAAATCGTCGAGCTGCCTGACTGAGGGGCGTGAAGGGTTCTTTACGAGGTCGAAGAGGTTAGAGAGGCTGGGGAAAACGAAAACGTAAGTGCTAAGTTGAGTGCGAGGTTTCATACGGATCCGAGGGGAGTGACACAACGGAGTTCGGCTACGTTCTTGTTGGCTTGGGAGGGACGTTTTCCCAACTACGTGAGTATCAAGCACCAGCTCTTTTGTTGAGCATCATGCCACTTAGCCTCCGTTTATTAGAAGCATCGCATACGCGCACTCCGGGTCTTGCCGCAACAAAAAAACTTGAATACAACGCCTACGAATACCGCATCGTCGATGCCGTCGACCGAGTCTACGTCAAAACCAAACACGCCTCCAGCATCCACGCCTCCGATCTTCCCGCTATCCCTCGGTCGTTGGATCTCCCCAGCTAGGGCAGGACAACGCACCGTTAACGCCGATATCGATGCTGTGGTCGATCTCACAACGACTCTGAGGAATATCGGTCTCCCGCTGTCTCAGGTCACCCGAGTCACCGAAGAATTTGGTGTCGACGGCGTTGATTGCTATTAGAGCTTGGTGAGTGGTCGTCGGTCTCTGGGTCTGCTTCTTTATTCTATCTGACCCTCGACGCGACATTCCAGGCACTACCGGCGGTTCCTGAGAGAAGGTCGACTATCAACGCAGCTAGTCGAGTCGGGGTTCATGTGTTGTTTATTCTGGGTGCGTCAATCTTTCAACTGAGTAGCCCTCCAATGTCCTGACACTCGTCCGTGGACAGCTCACTCAAGTCGTGATGTTCCTCAATCGAACGCGGATGCGTTTCTGTACCCGTTGGGTGATCAGACATCTGTAAGTCACACGTTTGCCTCTTCCCATGGTCGCTCGTTGTATTCATTTGACTCTCGTACGTTTTCAAATTCCTAGGGTATCTACTCGACTCTGATTATAATCGTCGTCCACCTCAAGCGAGTATTAACGCGCTTCTTTCGTCGGACCTCCATTCGTGAGTGGCGGTTCTTGTTCTTGCGTTTTAAGTCAAACTAATGGGACGCCAGTCGCAAATACCAACAACAAGTTCCAAAGCATCAATCACCGTTTACTTGACCCTCGATCCTCGACCAAATCGTGAACTGACTAATGAGGAAGCTCAAGAGTTCCTCCACTCCTACCGGACGATCCACGAAAGCTGTCACATAACTGCAAGGTAAGTGACGGCCTTAAATACCTCTCTCCCTGATGACCGACACAATGCACACGGCAGATTTCCCACCGCCCAGCTCTCCATCTCTTGTCTTCGCATACGGGCTCAACCCGAACCTCAATGCATCCTCGAACGCAGTCACGGAAAAGGGCTAATGCATAGTTCGGATGTTTGGCTCTCGACAATATGTAGAATAGATCAAGATGTACATTTGCGATACCGCTATATGCCTATATGTGACAATGAGCACTCTACTATGCCAAACCTTCAACTACCATGTTCAAGTGACGAAGCGGGCAGTAGAATTCCAGTTTTTCCGCTCCCAGTTTTCAGTAGAGTCTTCCCGTGCTCGACTTGCCGGTCATATGCTTGCTGCAACTTAACCTCTGCATCTCTGGCTTTCACGAACGCCTTGTGAGCTCGTTCATATCTTTCAGCCTGGCGTTCTGAACAAATTCCGTCCAATCGCCGTGCTGCTTCAGAAGCCTTGAGTCTTCCCGCATCGAGCTTTTGAAGACTGGACTCCATCTTCTGGTTGTGTGACTTGATTTTGTGGTCTGCGTTCCCTAAGGATCTCCGACGAAATGAATCTATATTGAAGGAACGTTCCAAAGGCGTGCCCAGAAGATATTGACGCGTGACGCACCTTTTTTTTTCAATGCCGCGAGAGCATTCTCAAAAGGGTGCTTAGACTTGTAGGTTTCACGCACTCTAGAGTCCTGGAAAGACTGTAACGCGCGTCAAATCCACTTGCTACTGAGTATGAACGAATGAGCACGAACCTTAAGAGACTTGAGCTTTAGTAAGTCGAAGTGCATTCCCTTCTTGGTCGCCCCAACAAGCGTACATCGTACACCCTCTCTGTTGACGTCTCGGTGTACTGATTCGGCGGTATTGGTAGAGTGTGGCCTAGCCAACCAAACGTCACGGGGAATATAGCTCTTTTCCCAGCAAATGGCGGGGAATACGAAGGGCAGAGTCTCCTTGTCGGCCAACCAGTCTAAAAGAATTCAGAAATCATTTCAATCGATGAGACGACCCGTACCTGACCCAGCTTTTCCCCCTAAATCCCTGATTGCTTTCAACGTTTCCTCCCATTCCGAGTGTTGCTCACAAAGCAAGCTCCTCATAAGGTTTCTCACCTCTTCTGACACGCCGCAACCCCGAATATTGCGCCCGAAGTGAACGGTGCACAAGGTAAGAAAACGGGCAGCGTGATCATAAGGTCCTAGGTCGATGAGAAGCCTGCCCGGTTCGTGCAAATCTGCCTTGGTTGGAAACTGCCTAGATACCTCAACTAGGTAACGGCCAATGCCTATTGCGTTCCATTCAACGGCATGAACTCCAGGGAAGTAAAGCGGTGTTGACTCACCAAGTGCTTGCCCTCTGTCCTGATCGACAACCCAGTTCAAGACATACTGACCATCACCATAATCGTCGATTTGAGTGCCATGAATGTGCCGCCACTGAAGCCCACGTCCTACGTCTTGCTTCAAAATCCTGTTGATCGCTCGCAATGCTAGTTGATGCGCGATAGCATTCTTCCGAGTCAGGAAGACACGACAGAATGTAACATCTACCATGCATGTCAGACTCGAAATATAAGCAAGGCTGAGAAAAAATAGGGAACTGACTCGTATTGGAGTTGCGATCTAGAGCTGAGATCTCAAACTCGTAGAAGCCAACTATACGCTGAAACGCAATATCGCTCTGAAGGTATTGAGCGCATGCCAGTCTTTCGCTCCCATCCGGAGTCATACAGACCACCATCCTCAGCACATTCGCATCCACTTCTCCATTGGCCAGAAGTTCTTCATCATCGTCATCGTCAAGGAAGTTTTCTAGCCCATCCAAAGAGAACTCCTCGACAATACGGATGTAGTGATCATCGGAATCGAGCAAGTGGTCTTGTTGCGCCTTGAGATAGAGTAAACCTGTACGAAATTCTAGTCGTCAGAGTATAGAAGAACGTGCGTACGGAACACACCTTTCCAACCTGTTCCCTCAGGGAAACACTCTTTCTTGATTGCATCGATGTAGACCTTCAAATGGCTTCTATTTGTCAAGGAGATGTGAAGATCCGAGAGTGTTGGAGAGCGTAGTAATGGAAATCGCTGGAGTAGGTAGGCTTTAGTCATTGGGTGGCCAAGAAATCGACGCGGAGTTATGTCTGGAAGGTCAATGTCGAGCTGTCGAAGAAGCTGGTAGACCTCTTGCTTCACTTGATGCGGTGTCTTCGTGGGGAGTGGAATTGGATGGGTGTGTACTCCGCGGCTTATGATGAACCGATACGGGCATTCCTGGCGAAAGTCTGGAAGCGGCTCATATTCTTGGTAGGTGACTAGGCACGTTTGATGTTCCATGAGAGGCTGCTCCAGTTCGCCCTCTTCATTGCGATGAGCATGAGCTGGGTATGATGAAATCAAAGACAATTCAGGACAGGAAAATGAGTATTCTCACGGCAATAGGATCTCTGAGAAGAAAAATTGCAGACGTTTTGGCAATCGCTCAGAGGCCCGTACCCAACTGCCTTTGCATTCCCCTCTATGCGGTCTATTTCATCCTGATCCTCGCATAATACTGCCTCCAAGTAGTCCACATCATACATGCCATTCCCAACGCTAGCATCAAAGAAATGGTCACGATTCTGACGCGAGTGATGTTCACATCTATAGGAGAGATGAGTTGGAGAGATAGAGAGAATAGAAAAACCATGGACTTCACTACGGGAGTGCCGTCGAAGAGATACGCAAACTCCAATCGACCCTCACATTTGCCGGCCCAATTGTTATGGCCTCGTTGAAGAGTTTCCTTTCGTTCGAATGCCAAGAGCCTGGTTGCAGCCTCTGAGCTGTTGAATGTAGTAGGCTCACAGATGACGGATAGGCATCCAGTTCTGGAGAGGGCGGAGAGGTAGGATGATGTTTTCTCGAAAACATCTCTCTTTGGTCCTTCTGACTCCTCCCTCATATCTCGATCCTCTTTGATTCTCTCCCTTAGCATTTCAAGTGACGCCGAGCAGTGAGGGGCAGAGCGATTATGCATATCGTATCTTGGGCAGATTTTAACCCCTTGGCCTTGTCTATTTCAACAATCAAGTCATATAACAAAGACTCATAGTACATACAAGTGGAACGCCTTAGTCTACAGGGAACTTCCCCTCCATTCACAGAGCTAATCAACAGCGACGCCGTCCTGGTACCACGCTCTATACCACTGGGGTCTCCACGCGAATATGCGAAATCATTTGCTGGGTTGTTCCAATTTGCTGGGTCCACTTGGAAGAGATGTCCAACTGCATCATTACGCCCGGTTTCTGGATACTCGACAACCATGGATAGCGGGTATTGGTACACCTTGGATAGAAGGGTTTTTCGGTTCAATCTATAGTTTGTGTGCAGTAGGAGTCGTTCGAATTGCCGGGGTTCGGGTGTCTCTGATGCTGGAGAATGTGGGGGACTTGGCTGCGGCTCGGGCGGCTCGGGAGGCGGAGGTGGAGGTGGAGGCAGCACAGGATTGAGCATATCCTGTAAGGTGAGACGACGTGCCATCTGTCTGAACGTCAAGGTACGATGAAGAGTCGGAGGTAAGTAATTGGGAGTTTATGGGTCCAGCTACCGAAGTTCACTCACTCATAGTCCAAACCTGTGGCCCCTCAGGCAATTTTTTGCCGATAGCAGCTGGTATTCCGATTTCCTCATCTTCTTGAGTGGGAAGAGAGGTATTGCTGCATAAATCACTCAGTGAAGCAAGCCAGGAAGAGAAGGTGAAGAATACTTCACCTGTCGGAGCGAAAGTTTTGGCGAGCTGAACCCGCGGCCCATGAGGCAGAAAAAGCATTGAAGCCCACCAATGACAAGGCCCAGAGCCCATGAGCAGAGAACGTTGGCCAGCTCGGGCACAAAATCGAGGAAAAGTCGGGCATCGTGGTCAAGAAGTGCAACGCGTGTTTCGTTGCAGAAGGGCGCACATGAGTGACGGCAGTCACACTTTTATCATTTTAGTTTATTATTCAGTTATCTCGGAGAGAGATACGTTATCTGGCCGCATCTACTCTTATCTACATCAACGGCGCCTTCAGAGACCTACAGGGGAGGGGAGAGGGCGTGTTCCTGGGATCGAATAATACGGATCTACGAATATCCGCATGTTGTGGAACCTATCGACCAGCTTGGACTCCGCCGACGCCACCGCTGAACATTGATCGGGCACGCACTGTCTCTACCTAGCCTGGAATGAAAAAGGCAGCGAGTAACCACAGACTGGTCTCCGAATCCCGAGGCGCGAAATTCCAGGATAGTAGGTCATTTACTTACCGCTTCTCACTTACATGTCCCGTTGATTTCGTCCCCCAGGCTTTTCAGCGGTTCAGAGCACTTATGTCCGTGACGGCTCCTACAGGCTACCCTCCTCTTAACAGCATATTATGTATGTAAATCCTTTCCGAGTGTCGGTCATCACTAAGTGGTCGTTACCCGAGACTCATGTGCTATGCAATTATCGATATCCGTACAAACCCCCCGCTATAATCCCCTAGGCGCGAGTCAATGCAGCTTAAATTAAAGACCCCACGAGATACTCACCAATTCGAACCCCGCCAACAAGGAGGCAAACTTGCGTATCATGGCCACGCATGAACTGGACACTCAGGTTTTCCTTCTCCGTTCCCCACCTGCGCGTGATCGATTTGACGCTCCTGACGACCGAGGTACGGATTTTCTCGTAGGATTGAGGATGCAGTGAATTGATTCATGTTCTAGTTTTCATATCAGTTATTCACTCCTTCGCGATCCTCCTCACCATCCTTCGATTGGCACGTCGGGTCCGTATCAGGCTTCTATCTTGGGACGATTATTGGGCTGCTTTCGCTACGGTGCTAGTTGCGGCCTATTTGGGTGTAGATTGGTGGAAATGGACCTCAAGTGAGTTTTGGATGATTTCAATCCACTTGTGCCCAGTGACCCTGATCTGCTTCTGGTACACTACACGCGGTTAGTTCAAGATAAATGGATGGCCATAGACGCGGCAGAGTACAAGAGAAAAAATCTGCAAGTGGTTTCGACCCTCAGCTCCCTATCTAGCGCAATTGTTTGGTATGCTATTTTTTCCAACTTGCGTCATTTTCGCTGTCTAACCTGGGACCTTCTCTTCGTGCCATTTGAACCGTTATATCAGGTCCTCCCGAGTATCCCTTGCTCTCTCTATCGCCCGTATCCTGCCCCCCTGTCGACTCCGAACGTTCACTCTGGGTTTATCAATTGGGTGTTTCGTGATGGGGATCACGACCCTCACGGTGAAGGTGGTAGTCTTCAATGTTCCTACTCTCCAAACGAAGCCGAAGGTGCAACGGTGGATTTTTGGAGCGTTTCATATAATTGGTGAGTACGACTTGATTTGGTTGCTTCTTCGTCTAACCATTTTTTGGACTTGATAATGAAACTGTCTACCCGCCGCCGTGTATCACATCGACTGCCGCCTTTCTCGAAAAACATCCCCTGTAACCTGTCTGGCCTGTCCTTACCGAACAGGCGGCGGAATTGCGTCGATCATCCTGGTCGTACTGCCCTTTTATGCCTTTTGGAACAGCGTGTCCCTTCGAGCTGCGGAGCGCCGGCTCATCCTAATACTCTTTGCGAGTACGATATTGACTTTAGCCGCAGATAGCGCGCGGACTGCCTTTACGATAGATAAGGGAGACGGAAGAGCACTCTCATACGCGATCAATGCGCAGGTACGGACTGACGGTTTTCTACACCTATGGGACTACGCTGATCCCCAATTTGTTCGACCATTGCGCAGATTGCGGTTTCTGTCATGGTGTGCAACCTCTTGGTGGTTATAACGACCTTGTTCAGATTGCTGTTCTGGAGGAAGAGGACAATTGAGGGTGATTCGGAAGAGCCCCAAGAAGAGTATTATAACAGCGGAGAACACGCAATCAACCTCAGCAGGACCCGTGGCAGTACGGGTAATCGTACCTGGGGATTGACGTTGACGACGATCGACAGTAGTACCCATAACGTCGGCGAATGCGAGTCGCGGTTTACAGAACCAGAGGAACTTCAGGAACAAACGTATACCCTCAGGTCTTGTGGTGGAGGCTCATCGGATCGACGTATGCCTGAGCCTGTTGCAGAAGTCGCAGAGGGGGACAAGTCTGGCGAGGAGAGAGGGCTGATTCGCTGATAGCATCGTCGGGCAACTTGGTATTTCATTCGTATTCTTGGACTTCTCACACCCTTTTCTGGGATTTATGCAGATATACAGCGCGTTCTATTGTTTGTATCGTTAGCTCAAATTCCTCTGTCTATTCAGAGCAGTTTACCTTCCGAATGCTTCTTATGAACTGGTGGGGAGTCGGCAAGTTGAGGATAAGTAACACAAATGACAAATCCGACGGCTCAAAAGCGCCCTGCGGCCCGGATTCAGCTCATCGACTATATGACGACACGTAACCGTTCAATCTTTCTTGTATTCTCTAACCTTCCTTAATTCCTCCATCATACCCGACTGTGTTATCCCTCCCTCTCACCCTATCCCAAGCAAACCGGGTCGTAGGTATCATTTTGAAAGTATTCACGTTTGGCGACACTGACCGGGAGGATACTTCGTGATGATGGTGCGTTGAGTCCCGACTTAAAACCTATTAACGATTCCAAACTGACATCTGAATACCAGACAGCGGACTTTGGCACCTTACCCTACAGTTGTGACCGCTGCGGCTATATCGTTGACGTAAATGCAAGCGAGCAAGTCCCTCGCCCGTCTTGTCTTATCGATACATTATCCAAATCCAATAATCCTCCTCCATCATCACACTTGAGCCCATTGGAGATGGAACGCGCTGAGCTCACACCAATCCTCGCAGTACTTGACTCTCAGACTGCAGAACTCCGAGCCAGCATGGAGATATTCGAGGCTAAGAAACGACAGGTCGAAGCACGTCTCTGGGCCTACAAATCAGCCGTTCATCCTATCCGCCGAATGCCAGACGAACTTCTTGCAGCGATCTTCACTCTCTGCACGGACGAGGACACGAGAATACAGAGGAAGGGACCCAGCGGCCTCATCTACGACTCTTTGTCAATGCTCGACTTTAAAGGGTGCCCGTGGACGCTCAGCCAGGTGTGCAGGAGGTGGAGGGATCTGGTTCTTTCGCTATCCAGCCTTTGGACCATGCTCAGTGGCATTATGATATTGGGGTGGACCAGATACAATCTGCATCTGTTGAAAAGTGCCTTTCACTTATGTTGGATCGTTCAGGCGATAGACCACTTTTAGCATCTTGGGATGAGGACTTCTGCCATTCGCAGGAGGTCATGTTTCTCCTGGGATCCAGCTGTGGTCGATGAAAGGATGCAACGATTGTTACGGGTATTGAAGGACTCCAGAGATTGGCACTGCACAACCCGTCCTTTTCTGTCTTGTCGAGGACTATTGGCTGGAAGAGGATGAGGAAAGCATCATGTTTTCTCTCTTTCGAGATGCGCCCAGCCTACGCGACGTTTCCGTCTCCGGGGACAGTGATGTCGTCGCCCGCCTCAGCACACAGCTCCCTTGGATTACATCTTTCACTTCACGCTAGAGAGCAGCGATCCTCAGAACACATCCTGCATCGGATGGCCAAATTTCCATACAATCCTCCCTCTCATGAGGAACGTTCGGAAATGCAATCTGCAGTCATTTAGTTTCTCGCACGATTCAACCTTGGCTACCACGCCCCTGACTTTTGCCCACCTTCATTCTCTCATCCTCACATCAGCCTCTTCACCCGAATCAATTGCGGCTCTATTGAACTCAATAACATTGCCCACGCTGCGAGCACTAACGATCAGTCCTGTCGAATCCGACCGTACGATTTTAAGCATCGTGAGTTTACTCAGACGTTCGTCCTGTAGTCTCAATATCCTTGCACTGAATGGTGTTGATGACGAACCCCTCATCGAGCTCCTCAACATTCCCGAAATACGTCACCTTCGGACGTTGTCTATTGGCGGGCTTTGGAGCTCTGAAATGCGGCATTACCAGGGTACTTCTGACACGGTTTTAAAGCAGTTTCAATCAGTGGAGACTGAGCCACATTCTATTCAGGCCATAAAGGGACCGAGGGTCTTACTACCCTATATCGAGGAACTGTTCTTGACTGGACCCAGGCGTTGGACCGAAAAAACGCTCGTCAACGTACTCTCTTCTTGTCGGAACGTTGATTGGACACAAGCATCCCGTCTTCGTAAGATAACGTTACAAATGGGGGACGATGATTCCAATTTGGAGGACGAGAGCCCAGCGGATATGCTGAAGAAGTTCATCGCGGAGGGGCTTGTAGCTCGAGGGTAGTAGTTTCTAGTTGCAGGTATGTGAGTCGTCAATCTATGATCTAAATCTGACCTTTCTGATACGTGGAAATCAGACGGCAAGAGGTCTCTGTATTATTTAGGAACAGGCACAATTCAAGATAAAAATTTCAAGGTACATATCCTATCTATCGAGGTTTACTGCCAGCATGCGTGGCCATACTGCTGCCAAGCCAAAACAAAGTGTTCTATCCTACCTAACCCAGTTACATAAAGGCCATACCCTTGCCGCCTGCAAGCGTGTAAGTACTTCAATGGATTTCATCGAGCGACTGTCCTCTTGGCGTTTCTAGTGGTGCTCCATGAGCAGTGGATTTTGCGGGGGATTTGTACTCAAACCCCAAACCAGTTCAATGCATTCACTGGACGTAGCGCCTCCAGGCGCTTCCTTTGGTCCTGATGGTGCATCCTTGTACAGGGACAGATTATGGACCAGGACTTCTTTGGTATGGCATTCTTCATTGTACTCGAAAAATTCTCAGACATTCGCTTATTTTTCTGTATTAGACTGACGGCTCCGACCTTCCAATGTTCATATTTATACATATGGTGAGTGCCCGACGATATAACCTCTTTGACCTCTCTATCGCCCGCTACCCACAGTGTCGATCGCGAGCCAGTGGCGTTCAGGGTGCTCGCCGTGGTCCCATATACCCCGACAAAGCAGCATTGCAACTCTTGCTAACTTGCCACGTCCGGGCGTATTCATAGGTGTCACTTTGCGCGGAAGAAACCGAGCGTCCATCTATGGCTTCTTTCGAGCACCCCCACATCCTATGGACCTGAGTTTTTCTATCCCTGTCATCTGTTCGTGAAGACAGCGACCGTAGAGCGGCTTGTGTGTCAGGACTCATGAAGAACCCTGGGTCGCGCGCTATTTCGTCATTTTTCGTACGTATATATACCAACCGACTCTCAAGGCGCGAGGGTCCCACAGGAGCCTCCACCGCCAGTGGTGCTGTCTGTCAATGAGCTGCAAACGATCTGAGCCTGCTCCACCCGACCCACTCGATCTTCCCACATTAGTAGAACGAGGTTTGTCTTATCCAGCTACTCAACATCTTGACTAGGTTTCCTAATGCTTCCCCACCGCAAAACGTCCCATAGTTTGCATCACTTGCATATATTCACTGGCTGTCCTATTAACGACTTTTAGACTAGCCCGTCGGGTTCGCATTCGCCGACTATCTTGGGATGATGCCTTGGCTGCTTTCGCTGCTGCCGCGCTCGTAGCATTTGCAGCATTGAATTGGGTTTGGTGGGACTGTGAGTGCCTCGCCGCCATGGTCCGACTTCTGATCCACCTATGCACCCTGTAGTTCAGGCGAGACGAGTTACCATGGATGCCTCCGTCTACACAGAAAATTATCAGAGGTATGCTTTGGCTATGAGTGCGTTGAGCATCTGCAGTATCTGGTATGTATGCCCTTGGATGCAGGTTTTCATACCTTACCGGACTGACATCAAGTTGATCTCGACCCATCCAGGTCCTCCCGGATATCCATATCGCTCTCCATAGCACGGATCCTTCCCCCAGGTCAACTCAAGAAAGTAGCGATTGGACTAGCGATAGGATGCTCCGTAATAGGCGTCGCCATTTTGGCGTACGTGCTAGTGGTTCTCAATAACATCATGAGTCATCACTGGGTTTGGTACCCTATGGCGATTAGATGGTTGCTGGTGGTTCCACAAATTACCAGTGCGTCGTGAAACGACCCCGTTATTTGAATCGCCAACGATGTCTGACCACGTTGCTCATTTTTAGCGGACATTCTGTCATCTCTCGCGATTGTCATTCTACCCCTCTATGCTCTTTGGAACAGCTCATCTCTTCCTACCGCCGAGCGACGTCTTATCCTGGTGCTATCAGCAAGCTCTTTGTTAGCACTAATATCCAGTTGTACCATGGCGGCGTTCAGTTTAAACGGCCATCCGGCGAAGGGTATATGGTATTCGTACACCTTGGAGGTTCGTTGTGCTTGTTCTCTTCCAGTTCAGCCGATGAAATTGTGGCGTTCGGTAGACCGCAGTGTCTGTAATGGTGTGCAACTTTCTCGTTGTCATCACGGCGTTGTTTCGGCTATTGTTTAGGAGGAAGCGAGATGAATCTGCCCATACGTTCGCAGATTCCGAAGAAGGCCAGGATTACAACAGTGGGGAACGTACGATTGGCCTTGGGGCAACGACCCAGACTCGTACACAACTTTTCACGTTCACAACGATTTCCACCCACCTTTCGCACCCCCAATCCATCGAGATGGGAGGGATTCGGGGAAATATGCGTCACGTTGGCAATGAGTCTAGTAGGAGTTTGGGTGCATCTCTCTCAGAGCAGGGGGCGGATGCGCAAAGTTCATATTCAAAACCGGGAAGCCTGAGGTAACACCGTCAGCATGTTAAAGTCGTTTCCCGGAACGAACTTGACTTTCACGGGAAGCCGGATGCTACATGAAGAGTGGTCTATTCAAGTGATAACTAGAGCTCTTGGATCTAATTAGTAGACGGCCTTACTACCCAACCCCTTCTCGTCCTGGGGGCTACTAAGTACTATCAGTCCGATGATTACCAGTTACTCTACATATTACGTGACCGTCGAAGCTTGGTCCTTTAGATAACTAGCCTTTTAGCTCTATAACTTATTTTATATATGCTGTACTACTTGTGTAGATAGGGTCAAGATACCAGGCGAATTCGAGACCCCCATTGAGCTGATATTTATGGGCGATTGTGGGTGGTTGAGGATGGTTGTGGGCGTGTCATTCAAGTATTCAAGTTGTGCCCGCCCGAGGAGGCTGACTCATCTTTCTCTATCACCTCCATCATCTTATCTTGTAACTTCCGTTTTTCTTGCGTGTCAATCACCCGACGACATAAGGATTCGTTGCCGCTGTAGGCGAACGGTCTTTGACGACCATAAATCTACCGTGAGTGATATCTATCGGATAGCAGTACATATTATTCAGCGAGCCCAATGAATGGTACGTCCCCATTTCTTCGTTACTCGAGAAGCGCGGCCTACTAGTAGGCCGACCATGACGTGGGAGAAAGATGGCTAGTCTAATCTGTAGCCAAGACCCCCGAAGTCGTCGAACACTCTAAAAGGACCTCGAAATGATACAGTCCATATGTGTCGGATGAACCATACTGAAACAGACGAAGGACCATGGGACGACCCTGGAATGCTTCTTGTCAGTCCCGAAACTTTGGGACCGGACGTCCTTATGGTTTCATGTCTCTCGCTACGACTCGGATACAGCTACGAATGGCCGCTTCACGCCAAGTAAGCTCCTCCAACCATGGTGGTAGTTGACTACTAATCATTTGAAGTCTCTTCCAGATCAAGTATATGATTTAGAATACATGTCGCCGATCCACTGGTTACCTGGTACCGCCGCGAGGGCGAAATAAGTGGGATATTTAGTGTGCATCCGTCCCTGAGCACCATTACCATCAAGAGTCTACGACCCTGTACCTTTCACCCAATTCAAAACGAAACACATTTAAAACCGACTATGCCCAGAACTTCGAGTCGTCGCCACGCAGCTTCTGGAATCCATGGGCTCCCAGGACTCTTCTCAGTCGACAGATGTCCTCGACCTTCCTGCGACTCGTGAAG
>JANHQD010001943.1:0-17653 GCA_024721195.1 Marasmius sp. AFHP31
CGCTCATTTCGGCAAGCAATGAGTGCATCCCCCAAGGCTCGGTCTCAAAGCGGTCGCCACGGTACCAGCAATGGAAGACCTACCTGGTTGTACATTCTCATACAAGAGTTTAAATGTACAATCTATGCCTGGAGACCTGATTACCGGAACGAGGGGTTCGTTTATCTTTGATTTGCCCTTCACATGCCTATCGTCACCGTTGTGCCCATTTATTTTTTCCGTTCGTCTGAGTGGAGGAGGGAATATCATCTCATGGGATGATGAATCCTTGACCACTCTTTGCTCAGATCTCGTTAGGTTGAATAGGTAATGCTATCCACGATCTTATCAGGATCTAGAGACAAGAGAAGAAAGGATGCGGAAGTTAAGAATAAGGATGACCACCATTCTCTTGGTAAGCACCGTGTCATTTGCTTGCTAGTTCCCTCAGATTCTAATCTACATCTATAGCTACCAGAAGTGCTCACAAGCCAATACTGTACGCTACACAAGGTGGAGTCAAGCTGCTCGGGGAGGAGGATCGCTGACACTTTCCCAGTGAGCACAATACTCGATTATATCTCTCCGAGACTAATGCACGCCTCCGTCTATCTCAACGGCTCACGGTCGCACCTTTCAAAGTCTTTTCGACCGTGCCCTTCAAAATTAAACAATACCCTCGTCGAACGCCGATCGTCTCGCCGGTCTCGTCGCACTACATGCCCATACCAGAAGCATACACGCCAAAGTCAGTCCCCAGGACTTCCGTACTAACGTTCGCACAAACCTCGTTCGCTCTCTTAGGTCGCTAGGTGACGAGGTGGAAGGCATGACAACTGGTTGGGCTAGTGAGCATATTTGCCATCGGTGTATCTCCATTGGTGATACCAAAGGTGTGCCCTTGCTACGGTATACTACTCCCCTCGTACACGCTCCCAACGGCTTACACATAATATTCGTTTTCAAGTTAGGAGCCCCGTTGGGGTGATCTCATAAGTGTTAAGGCTGAACACCGTTTTTGCATGATCTCCTCAATGGCATTGTAGTCCGCCTTTAAGATGATCGTACCTGTTTCATCTGGAATGGGTCATTGAGATAGTAAGAAGCTGGTGCTAACCGAAGCCTTAAGGATAGAAATACAGGGGTAGCACTGGATATCATGAAGGTGTGTTTAGCAATGAGAAAGGTATGATGGTTATCTTTGTCCAATTGAGCCTCGTGCTTACGTTCCGTCTCTCCAAATAGCAGAACGCGAGAAGCCTGGATTCTTGGGTATATTCACTTCGACCAACGGAGTAATCAATCCATGCGATTGAGAAGGGTACGCATCAAAACCTCTTATTTATGTGCTCGCTCATACATACATTCTACGCTGGACTACCCACTGGCTCAATGGTCAGTCATCTGTGGTGTCTTCCTCCATCTCGACTATCGATTCAACGCCCGTATTCTTTGGGGTTGTACTGCCCACTACCCATGCTACTCCGTCAAAGCCAACGGATAGTACGACCACGGCAATCGACCAAACCAGCACGAGAAGCTCGTATATGGCTCGAGGCCAAGCCGGCGGTTGATACTCGCTGTGCTGGGATTGGGAAGAACGGTGCGACGGTGCTGTGGATATGGCAGTCGGGACCAGCAGAGTAAGGTTTGAAGACTCTACTCACCCAGTCTGTGAATGCTACGTGGTACGGGACCCTCTTGGCTGTCCTCGACCAGCGATGCAGTAACTGAGAAAGGATCAGCAATGAGACTAAGACGGGGTCGTAATCGTACCTGCGCTTGTTTTGATCGGGTGAGCTTCGTCTCGTTGAATCTCTTGTGCCTCAGTGCAGGCTGGGTCGACCGATACCAAATTATCATTCCTGCCCGGGTTGCTTCCTTGATCGTTGGAGTGATCTGTGGCTCTAACATGAGTACAAGGTGACACTCAACATGGTGGGACGGGAAAAACTTGCCTCGGTTTTCCGACCGCTCGGAGGAGCTATCAATTTCCTGATTTGTATCCAGCTCTTCTATAACCTTAATACTGGGGCTGTGAGGATCACCTAAAGCAATAAACATGAAAATAGCCTCGAGTGTTGCGCTGAAGCACCACGCACCGTATACCAGCTCGGGATACCCATGTTCCCGTGCGTATTGCCTTCCATCTGGAAAGCAGCTCTTCTTCTGGAGATGACTTCGCACCGTTACGTGTTTACTCCGGCCCCACGACGCACCGATCCATGCGAAGATTTCTAGCTGAGGGATTCCATATGCGTCCCAATCCCCCTCGCAAATCACATTTTGTCCATCTGGGTCAGAGCACCAGAAGAAGAGAGTGTCGGGAAGGGGATAACAGATACAATATACGTTGTTGATCAGCTCAACAAGAATAGGTGGGACGAACAGGTACGCTGGGGTGGTAAGTTTTGCGGGGCTGTATTGGAAGGTGCCAACAAGGGAGAATCGGACCTCATCAATAAACACTGTGTAGAAATGGTCAGCGGCAGGAGAAAACAGGAAAATGTTAGGGAAACCCACCAAGGTCATCGCGAAGATTATCACAGTCGTTGGCAAATGGGACGGACTGGCTGAGGTACGCAATGCGACGTCGAAGTAAATCTGGAAGACGAAGAGAAAAGTCGAGGTGCACTCGGTTGCAGTCGGTGTTCCGGAATGAGAGATCAACACGGGAGGGAACTGAATGAGTCAGCACAGGGGAGAATGGAATGAGCAGATTGACATACCAGATGTGGAGTAGTTGGCTTCCACATCCGCACTAAAACTCCAACAATTCCACTCGGGAGAAGGGGTGGAGGGGAAGTAGGCAAGAATTCCGGGTTTATTGCGGTCAACAACAGTCCCGAAAGTCAAACAACCATGTCGTGCAAACTCTGAAAGGTCTTTGACGTGCTTTGTGAGCCCCAATGACGCAATGAGGTACAAGAAATCGCCAAACTGTTCCTCGAAGCAGGCGACAATTCCGTCAGTGTCGAGTCGGGGACGAGTGTCTTGGCGAAGTGGGATTGGGTAGTAGGCAAGTGGGGCGAGAGAGATGTCATCGGTCGGTGGTGAGATTGAAACAGAAGCCAGGTCGTACTGCCAAGCGTGGGTTCTGGGGTTGAATGTCCAAAACATCTCCGACCAAGACACCTACTGTGCTATTAATAGGTAGTTCGTTCTATAGATAACCCACTCACCGGGATCCCAAGACTCTGGTCGTTTCGCAAAGTGAGTAATGAGATCCTCTGAAAGCAATATCAGCCAGTGAAGGATATTGAAAGAACAGGCATACCTGTATGTACCAAAGGTAGTAGTATACCACTACATTGCCTTGGGCTATAATCTCGTCAGTGTATTTGTGACCGTTTGCAAGCTCTGCAACGGTCACCGTCAACATCTACACCACGTCTCACTGAGAACAAATCTTACCATCGTGAAATATGAATGTTGGCCGTTCCGACCAGCCGAGTCCGACCAGCTGGGTGATGAGTGGTGACCTGGTAAGAGTTGAATCAGTGATCCGTCACTCAAAAGGTGCTTGATGTACCGTTGCGACGACATTTCCTGGCACAGCCGGTCCAGTATCTACACAAACTCGTATCATTATCTTATATATTGGACCTCTTGAATCGCACTCACGCTGCTCAACTCCTCGGCTTGATCTCTCTCCACCATCTCAACCTTCACGGCAGTAAAGCCTCCCGGAAGTCCCATTAGTCCAACATGCTGGGTAGTCTTCCTCAGTTTAACCACTTTCAGCTCTCCCAATCCTTGTGATGTCCCAGAAGTTTGTCGGGTGTCTACAGTGACATTGACAACAGTCGAAGAGACGTTCCTCCGTACAATGATGTCTCCTATAGGGAACCTTCGATACGTATCCCCGTTCTAGACTCAAGGTTCAGAATGTTATTCTTGACAGAATAAATCCCTACGTACCAAAGTTATCCACTGTGACTCCCTCCCCAAGTCGTTGTAAATGGTGACTTGGTCCCTCCCCACGTTCGAAAAGGTTGCACCATCACCGATCTGGATATTGCTTGCTTTCATAAAGAGCTGGCTTCGCGCCATTCTAGTAGGGCGAGAAAAAATCGAAAGGAAAGACTGGAAGAATCCCGTGGAATTGATGAAAGCGAGAGGGAGACGGATGGACAACACCCATCGATACTTATGTGAACCTCCGCTGGCCTCGTGGTCAACGCGCTATAGACATACTGCATTCGTCCTGTCCAAGTCCACTGAACCGGTGCCTTCGAACAGACTCATGACCTATAGCGGAAGAGTTCATCACTGTGGCGATGTCTTGGTTCTTGCTGTCGTGATGGATATCACGCGTGGTACACTGCCTCATTGTGCAGGGGAAAACCAAAGCGGGGGATTCCAACCATTATCCGAGGGATAACGATGAGGTAGTTCCAGATATGATAGAATTGCATCGATTATTAATGTCTAGCACTCGCCTTAACCCTCAGTTCTCCACGTCCTGTGGCACTATGAGCGCGAGATACCGCTACACCGGGTTCAATGGGCGTCTAATTCTTAGATGAGCGGTGTACACTGTACCCACCTCAATAGCATGAACCTGTGCAGTCAATGTTGTTGAAACCGATCAAATTATGAGAGCCGTGCTTCCAATTCGAAAGAAAAAAAAGCGGCTTCTGTAGATCACAACTCACTGGCTAATCCCAAGGCTTTCAGCCAACTCTCAGTCCTGAAACAGGGTCATGATGCCGCCAGCAGTTGTACAGAAAGTAGAGTATAGGTAGCCCTAGCACATTAAAACCATCAAACATCCATATGAAAACAATCGGAGTGATACCAGGTCGGCTATGATTTCGGTAAACAGGGCGTTACACTGGAAGTCGGGCGGCCAAAGCTCCCCTCTCATCGTTCATCCCGGAATAAAACATGGTTCCCCGCAGTCAAGGATCACGCGGAAGGTCGTTTTGTTGAACGCCCTCATACGGGTTTGGCGCACCCCAGATAACCAGTATTCGGTCAAACTCAACCCATTAAAGTTCCAGTCTCCATCCGAACGCATCGCTTTGCTTACTTTCAAGTTCCCACTCGGACTTCCGAGTCAAGAGTTGTTTCCTACCAAGTCATCACCAGAGAGAGCTCGTCGTAAATGAATACTTAGTAAAGCTCTTTCAGCAGTTATTGGGTACCTGAAGGTTGTATACTACATTGCATGGCCTGAGAATGCAAGTTGTTCAGTCGTAGTAGTGCAGTACGTTCGAGCGCAGCTTGAAATTCTGGATATTGGCGGCAGGCAAACTGTTTAGGCTCGAAACTCTGCACTCATCGGTAAAGCGGCAAAATACTTTCTGGCTTTTTGGACTTTTCGGCTTTCTCCGAAAGTCGAAAGTCCGAAAGCCAGAAAGTTGCAACTTTTTGCGACTTTTTTTGACGGTCTCCCCAAATTCACACATCACCGTCCCCTTGTTCAATATCGAATGAAAGTTCAAAAAATATAGTTTTGGTTTCCTACTGTGATTAGACCTGACTTTTGACTCTTTGACATTTGCCGACTTTCGCCAAAGGTCCATTTTCGGGGAAATATGAGCCGACTTTTGGAAAATACGACATGCCTTTCGGCTTTCCGACTTTTGGACATTTTGGGCCAAAAAGCCCCAAAAAGCCTCAAAAAGTCGCTAAAAAGTAACCAAAAAGTGACAAAAAGTTTTTGCCCTTTTACTGATGCTCTCTTCCAGGGACTAGATCTCCTCTGCAAACTATCTGCTGGATTTCCCTCAGTACTGCAAGCCCCGTGCCAAGCCAAGCCAATCTCTTAGGCCTTATGACAGCTTTTACCCGATTCTGAGGTTCGGATGAGGTATAGATTTGTGAACAATGTTATTTACTACTACCGAGTACGTCCGGTCAAACCTTCGTTCAGAATGGTATCGCTTATAACGATCTCTGTATGCATCTGTCAATATACTCAAGTGTTCGATGGATGACTTACGGTAGGAACTTGAACAAAAAGTTGGAACGCCTCCTTTGGATGCCTCCCTCGTAGTCGAGTGCGGGAGGTTTGACTATTCAATGGCGCGTCTTATAATCCCTGTTCTTCCATTCAAATTCGTTTTCTCCGTACGTAAAAGCTTCGTGTCTGAAATTCTATGAACGGTGATCAGTTCTAAAAATACCGATCCTATTTCATTCAACGCCTATCGGAAGGGGCGAAAGCACAGTAAGCTCAACTAGAATAGACCAAAAACGTCCCACATGTGAAAGACACGCAGCAAACGTCTTAGAGGGCGGGAAGCATGAGTCACATCCTGCCGAAGTTAACTTCAATGCTCCCAAAAACGCGTCAGTACATCCTCACAAGACAGCAGACTTCATTTCTGGACCTCGGCCGATCAGCAGCCTACGATCTAATAGTCAGAGACTATCTGGCCGTGGAATTACAGATAGCGATCAACATCGCTGGAAACGCTATTACGGAGACTTTGAACCAGTGGACGGTTCACACTGAAGGCTTTCTGGATAACAATCTGTTATTAACAAAATAGACTCTCGAGATTGTCAGAGCATTGATGAGGTGAATAGAGAAACTGGACTTAAATGTAATCTCCCATATGAACTGTGCCTCAATAATCACGATGACTCTGAGCGGCGAACGTTGGTTGCATATCAAGCACCCACAAGCGCCCTCAAAGGCAAACCTCATCAACATTGATCACGTAATCACACTTCCCCTTGTTTCGAACCACCACCATATCTTCGGAAGTTCAGAATCTCCCTCAGTACTCTCACATCTGTATGCAGACATCCAAAGTTTGCGACATTTGTTTTGTAATTGCAGTCGTGATTCCACTCGTGAGTTCCTTCCTAAACCATATTATCTTCCACTCAACACTGCCGCCAGACCGGAGCTTAGACTCACCAACGAGGAATGTCGGGCTTATATACATCAGACGAGGATTAGTCCTTGTTTTAGTCGCTCATAAGTGCGGGTGTTCAAAACCATCAAGAACTCACAGGCCTTGGCATTCGTTCCTGCTTTCGGTGCGTCATGATTGTCTTTTCCTCTAATTGTACTGACAGTCATCATTCGTACCGTTTAGATTTACTCGAAGTCAGAATCACACCATCCACTCGACGGTCCACCTCAAACGAAGCAGAAAATTTCCCAGCGCTACTACAACTGTTGCTACTCACCCATCCCTGCTCAAAACTCGTTGATTCTCTGGTTGCCGCAACGTAGCTGTGGGACTTCATCGATGGTAAGCCATGCTCTCTGGTTTATTACCACTGGATTCTCCCGCTGAACCTCACCCTCATTGCAGGCATTGTCAATAGCATTGTCGGTTCTACGCCTAGTGATTGGGATCATAGTGTATATACCGCCTATATTGATGACTGGCTGGATAAATGTACGTTCCCTTCGAACGTCTTTTAGCATTCCGTTCCGTTTGGCTTACCGGAATCCGTCACTGAAGGGCAAAAACTATACTACGGCAACAACTACAACAGGCTTGAATTTATCAAGAGTCGACCTCTCAGTATCAAGGACCAAATATGTGGGGTTTGTAACTCGTAAGGTGAGCTTGATTTCGTTGACTTGCCGTTTCTCCTTGTGCCTCAGGCAGACGTTTGGTCATTCTAGTCGCAAACAAACGAAGAAAGGCCACTTGTGACGCCTATGATGGCCTCTCATGACACGATTTGGAAAAGTTGGTACCCACGGTGAGGACATCACCTCAGCTTTTACAAAAGCGAAAGAGACAATGTTGGCGTTGAGGGAGAGGATGTGATTAGCTACCTCGATGGGTCGTCTCGTTCAGTCATTGCTACTCTTCGAGACTAACGTCTATGTCTGAACGCTACAGATCCTTGTGGGTAAACAAACTCGCCTTCCTCGTGCCACCGTTGATGATGTCAAGGGTACGTACTCGAATTCTACTGCGCTCATATCTCTTAACGTCAATCAGTTTCATCTCGACCTTGAGAGCTATTTACCGACGTTCTCTGATCTTCTCGACCAAAGAATGTGAGCAGATTCTCCCTTTTGACTCGTGAATCTTGCTATCCTGATGACCGTACTCGTTTTATTGAGTTACATTCATCAAAAGGGGCACTGACAATAATTTGGACCTGGGATGGATTAGGTTGATAGTGCGAGTCGAGGCAAAAGCAGAGATATACGATAGAAAGGGTCGGAACATAGGACGGTGTGGTCGTTACCTTTGTTCACTTGCACCTTTTGCTAATGCTTCTACTCCGCCAGGTACCTACAAGAAAAGTCTGGAACTTCAAAAGATCCTCTATGACCTCGGCCTATGAATGTGAACTGAACTTGTTTCGCTGGTCGGACTGAGGAATAGGCATGATTAATGGTAATCAGTTGGTACAAACGGGAATTATTGACGTCGAATTATTTGACTTATGAAATTGTTGGTACATACGGTCTCCGTTCGGGTACTCGTCAGCTCGTTCGTTAGTCATTCGCGTTATCTTCCCTCATCTCGACTATCGATTTGACGCGCGTATTCTCCGGACTTGTACTGCCCACCCGTGTCACTTTGTCATAAACGACAGAAAGTACCACCACGGCAATCGACCAAACCAGCACGGAAAGCTCGTATATGGCTCGAGGCCAAGCCGGCGGTTGATACTCGTTGTGCTGCGATTGGGAAGAACAACAGGACGGTGCTGTGGGTATCTCAGCTGGGATCATTAGAGTATAAATTGAGGACTCTACTCACCCAGTTCGTGAATGATACGTGGTAGGGGACCCTCTTGACTTCCTTCGATCGGCGATGCAGTGACAGAGAACGGATGAGCGATGAGACTGAGACGGGAGTGCTAAGGAATCATACCTGCGCCTGTGTTGATCTGTTCAGCTTCATCTCGTTGAATCTCTTGTGCTTTGTTGCAGACTGGGTCGACCAATACCGAATTATCGTCATCGCCGGGGTTGCTCCCTTGATTGATGGAGTAGTCTACGGGTCTAACATGAGTACAAAGTGGTCTTCAACGTGATAAGCGATGGGAAAGACTAACCTTGGTGTTCCGATGGCTCGCAGGAACTATCGCTTTCCTGATTTGTATGCAGCTCTTCTATAATCATGATGTTGGGGTCGTGAGGATCACCTAAAGCAATGAATGTGAAGATCGTCTCGAGCATTGCGCTGAAGCACTGCGCACCATATACTAGCTCGGGATACCCATGTTCCCGTGCGTATTGCCTGCCATCCAGAGGGTAATCCCTCTTCCGTAGGTGACTGTGAATTGTTTCATATCTATCGCTCCACCACGATGAACCGATCCAGGTGACGATTTCTAGCTGAGGTATTCCGTATGCCTCCCAGTCTTCCTCATAGATGACATTTTGTCCATCAGAGTCGGAGCACCAGAAGAAGGGAGCGTCGGGAAGAGGATAACGTATACAGTGTACGTCATCGACTCGCTCAACAGGAATGGGTGGGACGAATAGGTGCGCTGGGGTGGTAGATTTTGCGGGGTTGTATTGAAAGGTGCCGACAAGGGAGAATCGGACCTCATCAATGAACACTGCGCAGAAATGGACATCGACAGGACAAGGATAGAGATTGTCTGGGGAACTCACCAAGGTCATTGCGTGAATCATCACAGTCTTTGGCAAACGGAACAGACTGGCTGAGGTACGCGGTGCGATGTCGAGGTCGATCTGGCAGGCTAAGAAAGAAGTCGAGGCGCATTTGGTTGCAGTCGGTGTTTCGGAACGAGAGGTCAACACGCGAGAGGACTGAACAGGTCAGCACGGCGGAGAATGGAATGGGTAGGTGGACATACCAGATATGGAGTAGTTAGCTTCAATATCGGCACCAAAACTCAAACAACTCCACTCGGGAGATGGGGTGGAGGGGAAGTGGGCAAGAATTCCGGGTTTGTTACGGTTGACCACAACCCCGAAAGTCAAGAAGCCGTGTCGTGCAAACTCAGAAAGGTCTTTGACGTGCCTTGTCGCACCCAATGACGCAATCAGGTGCAAGAAATCGCCAAACTGTTCCTCGAAGCATGCAATGATCCCATCGGCGTCGAGTCGGGGACGAGTGTCTTGGCGAAGTGGGGTTAGGGGATAGTAGACTGGGGCGAGAAAGATGTCGTCATTCGGTGGTGAGATTGATACAGAAGCCAGGTCGTACTGCCACGCGTGAGTTCTGGGGTTGAATGTCCAAAACATCTCCAACGGAGACACCTACTGTGCTATTAATAGATAGTTGGCTCTCAAAATAACCCACTCACTGGTATCACAAGACTCTTGTCGCCCCGTAAAGTGTCAAACGAGGCGCCCTGAAGACACTATCAGCCAGTGCAGAACATCGAAAGACCAGGCACACCTGTGTATACCAAAGATAGTAGTATACAACCCAATTGCCTTGGGCTATAATCTCGTCAGTGTATTCATCACCATTTGCAAGTTCTACAACATCCACCGTCAACATTTACATTGTGCCTCAATGAGAACAAATCTTACCATCGTGAAATATAAATATCGGCCGCTCCGACCAGCCGAGTCCAACCAGGTGGGTAATTAGTGGTGACCTGGTAAGAGTTCAACCAGTCATCTGTCAGTCAAAAGGAGCTGGATGTACCGTTGCGACGACAGCTCCCGGCACAGCCGGTCCATCATCTACAGCAACTCATATCATTATCTTTTATATTAGACCTCTTGAGTTGTACTCACGTATCTCAGCTCCTCGGCTTGATCTTCCTCCACCGTCTCAACCTTCATGGCAGTAAAACCTCCCGGAAGTCCCAATAGTCCAACATGCTGGGTAGTCTTCCTCAGTTTAACCACTTTCAGCTCTCCCAATTCTTGTGATGTCCCGCAAGCTCGCCGAGTGTCAACAGTGACATTGACAACAGTCGAAGAGACGTTCCTCCGTACAATGATGTCCCCTATGGGAAACCTTCGATATGTGTCCCCGTTCTAGACTTGAGGTTCAAAGTGTTATCCTCGACAGAACAAACTCGTACGTACCAAAGTTACCCACTGTGACTCCCTCCCCGAGTCGTTGTAAACGTTGACTTGGTCCCTCCCCACATTTGCAAAGGTTGCACCGTCACCGATCTGGGTATTGCTCGCGTTCGTAAAGAATCTGCTGACCGCCATTCTAGTAGGGCGAAGAAAAATCGGAAGGAGAGACAGGGAGAATCCCGTGGAACGGACAACAGTAAGAGGGAAAAAGACGGACAACATCCATCGGTACTTGTGTGAACCCCCACTGGCCTCGTGGTCAACATGCTACAAACATGCTGTGTTCGTCCTGCTTAAGTCCACTGAACCAGTGCCTTCGAACAGACTCATGACCTACAGCGAAAGATTTCATGACTGTGGTGGCAATGTCATGGGGTTCTTGCTGTCGTGATGAATCTCACAGATGGCACTGTCTAGTGGGAGAGTCTATGGCGGGAAGATTCCAACCACTACCCATGGATTAATGATTGGAGAAATCCAGACGTGCTAGAGTCGGATAAAGTATTCCCGTCCAGTAGCCGTAGCTTTGATTAGCTCTATGAGCACGACATACTGCTACACCAATGTGATGAGCGCTTAAATCTTCCCACATGAGCGGTGTACGACCCTGCCCAGTAAATGTTGTAGAACAGAGTCGAGGCTATGATTTGAATGGGGAAAAAGGCGGAACCCACTGCTTCGTTGGTCATATCGGTCCTAATACCGGTTCATGATCTCGCCGTATCGAGAGCACCGAACTCCTATATAAAAACAGTGAGAGCGATACCATGTAAGGTATGCTCTGAGCCTTAAAACAAAAGCCAGATGGTCACAGCTCTGCTCTCACCGTTGGTCTCGGAGTGAGACACAATGCCGCAAGGCAGAGTTCATCCCTGTCCAGAGTCGAGTCCGACTGGAAAGAACATCCAGAAAATAATATCGTATCCGAAGGTTTCTTTCCACCGGGACATCCTAAATCCGTTGTTGATAGTGAACGCTCGCGTATCGTAGAATTGACTGCACATGACCTCTAAAGCGGCCAAACGTCCATGGAGCATATGAGATGAGCACTCCCCGTGCATTTGAGCCTACATAGAGCCTCGGATCGAGGAGGTAAGTTCAAACGCACCCTGGCTTAATAAGTTTTGATTTCTCTGGCGAGTATTTACCCATATCCGACCCAGTAAACCCATCTGCGATCCTGATCCGGCATACACCAGGTTGCTCACTTTCCTACTCGTAGACTTGAGCAAAGCCTTGCTCCTACTAAATAATGAATCCATCAGACGTAGTCATCGGGGACAAACCTATTCAATTCTTGAGAGCAGCTGTGATCCAAAGGAATGTTTAATGTGTCGAATGGGTGAAAATCGACGAGTCATGGAGGAGTTGGTTCAAGCGGAGCTTGAAATTCCGGCTATTGGCAGTGGGCAGAATCACGAAGCTCGTGCTTTCTTTTCTCGACAACGTCGTTCCCGATAATTACCTCCATGACTTCGATTCGGTAGGATCTCTTGCTATTTCCTCATCTCCAAGAATTCTCTTACCATCTGTTAGGTCCGTTCCATAGCTGCTCAAACTTCGAAATCGGACTCGCATACGGTATACTGAAATGCCGATACCATCATTCTTGTTACTCGTTTGACCAGATGCAAAAACCTTGTGGAGCCGCCGTTTGCTACTCGACTCGTATTCGCCTACTCACGTTTTTTGCTATGTTGAGGAAGGGTAGACTGTATGTAGAACATGAGCACGAGCATTAGACAAAGGAACGAGAACAAGGAGGACCTTTCGCTCGGTAAGCTTATCGTTTACTTCTTCCTATCATTTGCTCAGCATTGCGTGTATTGCGTGATATATCACTGAAGGATACCCAGAAGTTGCTTGACTCATGAACGGGCACGCCACTCAGAGAACGCGCCCTTGCCCTGATACCGGTGTTGAGGGAAATTTGTGGCGAGATATTGGATGGATTATGGCTCAGAACAAGGTTTTCAGCGCTGACGAACAGAAAAAGCCAAGCGTACTGTGTTAGTGAGATCTGTTTGTCCTCCCTTGCTTTTCTGGCTGACCCGCTTTGCATTTTACAAGACCTCCGGAGGTCGCATCGTCGGGAAAAGTACAGCTAGTCATTACACAGCTCAGTCCTCCTCTCATGCCGGTCGTGTATCGCATGTATGGTAATCAAAACATCATTCAGGCGACAGCTTACACCAGACACGTCGTATACCGTATACGGTACAGGTACATCGTAATGATATATTCCTATTCTAACTTTGATATCCTCGCTCCTTTTTCATATAGCTATCCTCGTGATAGACGAGCCGTTCAATCCAACCCAATACCACATACACCGTCACGAGAGGGACCACCCGAATGTCCTTCGGGTGCCAACCAGGTATCTTTTCCCTCCAATCGGACCCGCTAGGACCCACAAGACCTATCCTTTGTGTGTGGGATGCCAGCGAATATAGGATGGCCTACTCACAAACCACATCGCTTTGCCAGTGCCAGAAGACGTGTTCAAGTACTCTCACCGGCCCGAAACTATGGATGCGGACCAGCCTGCCCACGTCGTTTATTTGGTTGTACATGAATGTGACTTCTGGTGGTGTCCATCTGTTACCAGGACTTTTCGCGCCAAAGCCTCTGTGGACGACTGTCCTTGCTGTAGGCTCTTTATGAGTCTCATGATGGAGGATATGCCAGGAAAAGATGGTGAACAGCAGGGAATACGGAGGAGGGTCGAGTGATGACGGTGAGTCACTCAGAAATCTCGTTCATGATTCAGTTACTGGCTCATTCACCATGTAGGCGTCTAGATAGCTCAGAGTCCATCAATGAGGAGAAAACCGTTACCGGTGACGAGGATCTCATAGTTTGCTGCCCACTCACTTGCATTCAGCGTACGTTACACACGTTACGAGCAATGGCGTATCCCCTCGGGCCATCACCGGCGTTATCATAAGTCAGACGGACGAGAAGGAACCTGCCTTATTGAACGCTCTCATATCAGGGACCGGAGATCCAATCATCGAGTCCGAGCACTTGCGTATCCGTGTCTTGCCCTTCCATTGTCATTGCTCATAGGCCGGCGCTCGAAGGCAGTGTATAACAATTGTTGATGATTTTTTGGATTGGTCAAGGGGCCAGGGTCTATCATGGGCTTATAGACCCATGCTACAGGTGTTATGGAGGAACGGAGTAACGTCAAGTCACTGAGGAACAGATGTGCAGGACTCGATAGGTGAGCACAACGTTAATTTCCTCTATTTCATCGAAGCTGACGCGTATATCCGGTCATTTAACTAGGTGGGACCAGCTTTTCACGTCGAATGAATTTGTTCACGATCCTGACTCGCTCCCTCGATAATCAGTTGTTGATCATTTCCCCAAGTCAAGAGATTCGCCGCAACAGCATGACAGAAATCGTTTCGACCCTGATGAATATCAGGGGCGATTCACACCCTCTTCCCCGCCCCTCTCAAAAATAGGTGGAGTGGCCTCAATTTATGAGAATCGAGACCAACCCACTTCTTTGGGAGCGCATACCTATTTTCGAACGATACTCTAGATCAGGTGTTGATATAATGCTGAATGCTGATTTATGTATCAGCGGGAAGAAGGCACGATACAGCTGCGCTAGTTGATATGATTATTAGGATCCTATATTTTGCTTTTCGGTAACCTGTTACAAGCACAAGCACCGCTGGAAGACCGCACACAATGCCTAGTCGACAACTCATCGACCCTGCTCTCCTCCTCCGGCTGGAGTAGGTGCCCAACGTCATCTCTCTCCCACTATTGACACGAGAGTTTCGGACTATGGTATCATGACCCTTGCGGGCTTTTACAAAATGATATCACTCATGCGTCGGTGTTGATTTCTTGACTCTGATCCACCCAGTATGTTGAGCTTGCTGGGGTCACAATCCCCTGACATGAGGGATTATGTCGATACTTTTGCCACGGAACTTGGAAGTAAGTTAGTTATGTAGTCCTCGCTCAGGAGGGGGTGGAACGGGATTCTGATGACCCCTGGACGCCACTCGGTATTCACAGTCAAGTGATACTCGCTCTACAGGCGGATACATCTGGTTGGGTGCGAAGGGACCGAGTAAGCGCCAAGGACCCTCAATTCCCCACAATTGATCACGTAATCGGGTCGTCCCTTGTTCCAAACCACTGCCCGACTATCATCAAGCTTGTGCTGTGCCTTCATCAATATGCTCACCCCCACACCTATACACGGATGTCACAGATCAACATTTAGGAAAAAGCGGCCTCGAGTTGTAAATTCAACCTCCAAGTTCGTGTCTTATTTTCGCTAAACGTTGCTAGACTCGGCTTTGAATGTACAATGTCAAACCATCATGAATTCAGAAGCACCTTGGAGATTGTTAGGATTTGCGCCAGCCGTGGCCACATCTATGTAGAAGAGTCATGAGTTTGACACTGGCAAGGATTGGCGAAGGTTATCTTGGTGCGTCCTTGTTTGTTTTCTATCTGTAGTATGCACTGACATGCTCCTACCGTTACATCAGAATATCCACCTGCCCGATGTCCCATTGACGTACCCCTTTGCCCATTTGCAACAATAACGGAGCGGCGATACTGAGAAGAAACTAGCGAAATTCCCGAACCCCACCATATTCGACACTAGCAGACCGTCCTGAAAGTCATATGACTTTCCTCCTGCCTTTCAGAATGCTTGTCGTCCACCGACACATTCGCTAGCAACCACATTAAAACCGGTTCGCAGATGGCTGGGTCGGTTCAGACTCGTCCTATCTGCAGGTCTGTCTCCTCACCTCTTGAGACCAGTAGGCTGCGCCTCATCCGGGACACCACCTTGCAGCTTAACGGAAGAGCTGGCTGCAGAACACCATAGTGAATACTCACATCCCCAAGCCGATTACCGTGGTGAATGGCCTCCAGATCATTGACCATTCGGCAGAATGGGGAGGACGGAGGATATGTTTGTCTTGGATGACTCAGTATAAACACCGGTATCCGTTTCTTCTGGGTTGTTTTCCCTTGAAGCGAGCATGATGCACCTCGCAGCACACATCTTGGTACAGTCGTTGCTCAACCTCTTCGCTGTTATTCGTATGCCCGTGCCATCGAATTTGCTGCGCATACTCTTCCTTTCGGCTGTTACCTTGTATCTTCGCACGCTCGAGAGAATCAGAGGGTTACGAACGATCCCATTTCTGTCGTATTTTTGCGCAACCTCAATCCCTTACAAGGGGAGGCAGCGAACCTAGGGAAACTCACATCACACTCGTTCAGAGTGAGTTAGGATGGACTGAGCGGACTCATTTGACCAGCGAATGTAGGGAGGGTTTTTCTAACCTCCAGAGGATTTAGATGGGGAGAAAGTTGTTTCGACGGTTGGGAGGGAAAAAGGTGCTGTCATCTTAGTACGCTGCGAAGCTGGCAGTGAGTTTCGATCTAACGGATACTTCTACCACCACGGGTATCGTCGGTTTACACGTCCCTCTTTGCCATACTTCCGCAAATATTCCTTTCCTTGGTGCTTCGCCTGTCCACTGTCAATCTGGTCAACATCCTCTCTTCATGAAAGTGGAGTTTTGACAGTCTCAAGGAACGAGATCTCGGTAGTTCTCACTCAAATGCACGTCCCAGAGATCGAATATTCGTGATGGAAGGCTCTCACACACGTAGTTCTTAGTCCCCTTGCTCATGATTCTGCCTTTCATGTATATCGCGCTCATTTCGGCAAGCAATGAGTGCATCCCCCAAGGCTCGGTCTCAAAGCGGTCGCCACGGTACCAGCAATGGAAGACCTACCTGGTTGTACATTCTCATACAAGAGTTTAAATGTACAATCTATGCCTGGAGACCTGATTACCGGAACGAGGGGTTCGTTTATCTTTGATTTGCCCTTCACATGCCTATCGTCACCGTTGTGCCCATTTATTTTTTCCGTTCGTCTGAGTGGAGGAGGGAATATCATCTCATGGGATGATGAATCCTTGACCACTCTTTGCTCAGATCTCGTTAGGTTGAATAGGTAATGCTATCCACGATCTTATCAGGATCTAGAGACAAGAGAAGAAAGGATGCGGAAGTTAAGAATAAGGATGACCACCATTCTCTTGGTAAGCACCGTGTCATTTGCTTGCTAGTTCCCTCAGATTCTAATCTACATCTATAGCTACCAGAAGTGCTCACAAGCCAATACTGTACGCTACACAAGGTGGAGTCAAGCTGCTCGGGGAGGAGGATCGCTGACACTTTCCCAGTGAGCACAATACTCGATTATATCTCTCCGAGACTAATGCACGCCTCCGTCTATCTCAACGGCTCACGGTCGCACCTTTCAAAGTCTTTTCGACCGTGCCCTTCAAAATTAAACAATACCCTCGTCGAACGCCGATCGTCTCGCCGGTCTCGTCGCACTACATGCCCATACCAGAAGCATACACGCCAAAGTCAGTCCCCAGGACTTCCGTACTAACGTTCGCACAAACCTCGTTCGCTCTCTTAGGTCGCTAGGTGACGAGGTGGAAGGCATGACAACTGGTTGGGCTAGTGAGCATATTTGCCATCGGTGTATCTCCATTGGTGATACCAAAGGTGTGCCCTTGCTACGGTATACTACTCCCCTCGTACACGCTCCCAACGGCTTACACATAATATTCGTTTTCAAGTTAGGAGCCCCGTTGGGGTGATCTCATAAGTGTTAAGGCTGAACACCGTTTTTGCATGATC
>JANHQD010001944.1:5933-21045 GCA_024721195.1 Marasmius sp. AFHP31
AGCTCCGGGAGCGTAGGGAACAACAGGAGTTCCGGGAGTGAAGGAAGCAGTAGGAGCTCCTGGCGTGATTATTGCAACAGGCGTTTGAACAAACGGAGAATTGGAGACACCATGCACGCAGGAAGCCGCCGGTACGCTAGCGATGTAGGGAGTAGCTATTTGTGCCTGCGTCACTCCTACGTTGTCGGGTGCAGTGAGCTTCCCGTTGAGCCCGCCGGTACGGCGGGTAGATAGCCCAATGACAAGGGCTACCGCTCCAGCTGTGCGGTTGGGATGTAATTCAGAACCGAGATGGAATTTGATTGGTAAGAGGCGCACACAAAATCGAGATCGTCAACGACAGGGCACTCGCTGCAGCAGTCATCCCGCGTCGATACGTAGTTTACATCGCATCTGACCATTCCAGTCAAATGGGTATTTTGAAGTTGTCGGTCCATGTCAGCAAATAGTGTTCCCGACTCCTGAAAAGCCAGACATTCAAATGCGGTGCCATAGCACAAATACTTTATTTTTTAATTATTTTATATTATATGCCTGATCCCGCACCAAGCTCCTATAAGATCCATCACGAAACCCAAGTTCGATGTATAGGGAATTGCACAAGAATAACCCGTTTCGGTGAGCAGCATGATACCAACCGCTGTGAGGAGTTTTCATTGACATGCACTTGGAAGATGAGGTCGAGCTTACCGAGCCAGAGCACAGAGAAGATGATATGGGAAATAAAATGGGGTAGCGCAAAGGAAAGGCTGCTCTTTGAACGGGGCTGATTACTATACGAAAGTCTGGATAGCGGGAAATCAGGTCATCGCAAGACGATAATGGCGAAACAGATTGACAATACGCTTGTCCATATCCAAGTTACCAGGCCCAGGATAGCTGTGACGATGGCACACCGGTCTATAGAGAGATATCAGTTTCAATCATGCTAGTACTGAGATTGTGAGGTATCCGTACCAGTTAAATGTCTCGTTGTCAACACCAAAGCCCTCCGAGTGCGCCCAGTGCTTGAGCTAGTATATCTATACCAAGATATTGCGTCGTCCACATCGAATTTGACTTGAACAGCGAGAGCAATTGCCACGACGTTCACACATATGGCAAATGCGAGGATGAGACCTAAGGATTAAGGTGATGATGAGTGAATGTAGGATTTGAATCCAGTGTAGAGGGCGCCGTACCGTACAAGCTTGTGCGGGCTGCGCGTACTCCCATAGTAGAATGATAGAGGGAACAAAAGAAGCGACTGTAACCCCAGCTAGCGCGTTTTTCATCGAATGTATGAGCGGCGCGCCCCAGGGTTCGTTGCTTGACACGACTTTTATCAAGATGGGTAGACGCGTCCCTGGACTCGCCTCCCCAGCGGCAGTCGTCAATTTTGTACAGTTCCCCTTTCTCGCCGTCAAGATATTCTGGGGTTTCAGACCGTTCCTTGAAGCAATCTTTCGAAACTGACTCTGGTTAACAACGCACCAAAAGCCCAGAGTGGAGAGGCTCACCAGCTTATATTACTCCGAAGAAGAATGTGCTACAAGGGTTATTGGGAGCTCGTTGAGGTACGCAGGGAGGTCTCAGGGTTACTTCATTCGGTTTGACAGAATTTACTTGGAATGGTCCAAATTGTATTATTAGGGCGTTCGATTGTGATTGCTTCTTGGAGTAGAGGTAGACAGTATGAAGATAGGAAAATGCATCGAGGAGCGGTAGCAAGTGATGAAGGGCTGAAATCCGAACTTGAAGCTTGACTGAACGACGATGGTGGTTGATATATGATAAGTAGCAGGAGGGCTCGGGGTAAGCCTGGGAAACTTACTGAATCGAGGCATCCGAGCGACGAATTGGAAAAGCAAAGTGCAGATCCCATGGAAATGGGTGCTCAAAGACTCATACAGGAGGGATTGAAAGACGCTGCCAGGTCAATGAAAGAAGTGTTGTCGTAGCTGTACCGGAGACCTTCTCGACCGGGTCTAAACTAAAAAGGTTACGTACGTTTACAAGCCGGTTTAGCTTAGTGGTAGAGCGTTGCACTTGTATCTTCCGGGTATCCAATGCAAAGGTCGGTTGTTCAATCCAGCCAACCGGCAGTTGCTTTTTGAGTACTACGAACGGCTCAGTCACGGTTCGTTGGCTCAAATGTGTTCAGATTGCTCCATGCATTTGGATATTGTACATAGGAAAGCGCACAAGTACGACAAGCAAAAGCGGTCCAATCTATAAAAACTTAATAGCAACGATTATGTCGGGGAATCGTACCGTAAGGCTAGAATGCGTAACGATCAGGTCCGAGTGGGATCAACAATGAGATCTAGACGAGGTTGGCCACAACTTGGACCACCGTGGCGCCATAAGGGCAGTGCCGGTGAGGAGCGGAAATCATTTGTAGACTGGCCCTTCCCGTGGAAAACAATAGTCAACGGCCTGAATGTGGCATGAATATTTGATCATCACAACACTCGCATGGCAGGAGTCAAAAGTATAGATACCTATTACCATTAAAGGGAATTTTATTTCCCTATTTAGCGATGTCAATCGCCAAGGTTTACATTGGCTACAACTTTCTTAAGTTATCAAGCTCTTCGTATCTTTCCTTCGGCGGTTTATCTCAGTATGTCGGGCCCACACGAGCGAATACTCAGGCCGTGCTCATCGATGCATATGTAACCACCCTCTATTCACCCTCGAATGGGCAATGTCCATTGTCCGTTGACTATGGCATATTGATTCACCATTGTCGGGCACAATGGACATTTTTTGAATGCCTTCTCCCGCTTTGCCAATGGTTGGGCCCTGTGGCCTGAGACCTTCATGTTGAAGCTGCTGCCTCGACAGGTATTTAACGCGTCGGGGACGCAGAATAGCTCCCTCAACAACTACTCCTACACAAGCTCGCAATTCCAAACGCCATCGCCTCACCTCACAGATTTCACCACACCAAAGAGAACCATGTCCCACTACAACTCCCTCCACTCCAACGTCCCCGCATCCCAAATGTCCTCCTACTCATCCCTCTCCGGAGCTCTCACCTACAATCAGAATGGTAGTGCGAGTCACCCCGCCAATCCTCTCACTCGCAAATGCCGCGTTCCGCAAACGCCATACGTCCCTTCCTCCAAATGGCGCGCACAAACGGGACGTGCTCATCCTCTGAACGGGACGATCTCGTTCGACCTCATCGGTCATCAGGGCCAAGGAATTCCACTTCGTGAGGTGAGGACGAGGGGTCCTCAAGGACTTCAACAGGCTATGCAAGGCGCAAATGACAGGATTCTAGGACACACTCAGCTGAGGAAGATCGCGTTTCATATTCGAGTAACTTGTCCCTGCCGACGTGTCCATAGAATTATTGACAATACTGACGATCGATTTTGACATGTAGTGGCCCGGATACGAACACAGTGAATGGATTCGTAGCATTGATGTCGTTACGCCACAAGGACCGATCACTCGTGCCCAGCTCGCTATGGTCATCTCACAGAACTTTGCGAGGTACATCGAGGTATGTCTATGACATGTCAATACGTCGCCGGTTCTCCCTAACTGTAAGACTGCTTTTTCCTTATAGAAACATCAATACGAAGCTACACGAGAAATCCAATGGCGTCTCAGCTCCAGTGGTGGAATTAAATTCGACCATATCGGGCTACTTTCTCTCACCAATGTCTTTGAGGACGCATGGCAGGCTGACGTTGCCGTTGAATTCCTATAAGTTCTTCACTCGTCAGCGGCGAATCGAACGAAAAGGAAGTCTATAGTATCCTTACAGACGTTTCTTCTCTTCTCCCTTCCCTTAGTCCATTTGATCATAGTATCACTAGTAGCCCCACAATTTCTCATGATGGCGTATATATCAACGTTATGTATATAGTTTCCTATTCTCGGATCTCCCAACACCTAGTTCTGTTGGTATTACGACTTATTCACCGATGTATACCGCATGCTGATCATTCTGTATTGATCAAACCTTCTCAAACTTCATGTGAATGTTGACGATACAACAAGACCTGGTCAAGCCGCCGCTGTCAGAACATACTGTGGAGAAACTTCCGAGTATGAGCGAACCTGATAGTCTTGGATTCAAAGGTGAAGCAATGATTGATTAGCATCGAACTACACTAAAACTGACCGTTACAGTAGCTCATGATCAGGTATTCTTGAGTAGACACATCAGCAGTAAGTTGTCCTGGTGGAGGCGGGACTCCGGAGGTAAGTAGACTCTTCGTGCCGTTTTCGCGGCACGGCTGAGTTACTATTTTGTGCCAGTTCACGCCACGCGGCTGTACAGTAAACATCACCGAGGCAGTGCCGAGCTCTCTCAGTCACCCGATTTTCCCCCCATCATGCGGCACCTCAGGCAGTTGGGAATCGGGGGATGTTATAATGCTAATGCTCCAACCGTACTGTCTAATATACTGCTTATATACGGTTTATACTCTATGGTTTACTGTATGTCTACTCCCCATCTGAAGTTTGAACAAACAGTTTACTACCCTGTCAGGGGCTCTTAGGTCCAGAATCTATGAGTGACAGCGAGTTTTTCGATAGCCACTTGGTCATTAGAGAGAAAATTATCGTTGTCAGCAGCAATCATCAATGGGAAAAGAAGCTGGCTTTAATTAATGTGACCCAAATAGACCAGTGAACCTGACGGCCCGTAACGGTCCTGCCAGTATCCTGGCGACCAATGCTCCGGTTGGGTGCATCTTCACGCCGTCGAGAGTGAGATTCTCATGATCTGTGAGCCTCGTTCAAGGCAGAGACTATCTGTGAAGCCCTACTGAGGAAGTCTGGGACCGAAGGAGGCATTCTGGAGATCGGCCTTCCCTCTCGGTTGAAGCAGAGGTGTGACTTCACACTGAACTCATAGCACTCCCGTGATAGGTGTTCTTAAAAGTATCCATAGGTTATATAACCATATACCGTATATTCACACCCTATACGGTTGGTGCCTTATACAACGCATAGCACGAAGGCTGTTGACTCTTCGATAAATAGCTTCCTTCCCTCTTTCTCTCTCGACGAACGATGGAGGACCGTTCTTCGCACCGTACCAGCGTTTACTCTTCCATCTCAAGCTCGACTCGAACCACGGTCCCTGGATTGGGCTACCTCTCCGGCAGAGCCATCAAAAGATTGGGAGACGTCGTTCTGAATGGTTTTGACAACGTTCTAGTCAATAGGCAACTCGGGCGCATGGAGGCCTCAGTCAAGAGCGACAACGCTTGGCTCAAAGACACACCATCTTCAGAGGTCAAAGAGATGTGCGAAATTCTTCTAGAACTGTCGCAGTATGTTCATCTCAGATTTGGCCTGAGGACTGCAAACTGAACCTAAGTTCTCTAGTCCTGGCTATCCGTTCTCGATCCGAATGCGAACCTTACGAGTAATCATGACCCTCATTGGCTCAATGCGCTTTGTGGGACTCGCTACCGCTCTTGTCGATCTCGACTCGACGTCGAAGCTCCAAAGACATTTTTGCGATATTATCGATTGTCTTTGGGACTCCAAATCATCCGAAAAGTGCGTCTCTCCCAAACTCAGTCTCCCTCTTACGCTTGTGCTCATGCTCGTCAATTCTTCTGATGGTAGCGCGTTAAAACGAGAAACTGGGGATGAGGTTGCAAGAAAGAAGATACTAGCGCTCCGTGGAGCTGGTTACGAATCCTACGTCGCAGCTACCCCTCAACTTGCACATACCTCCATACTACTATTGTCGTCACCCTTCATCCTCCATCTTGTTCTCATCTCCGTCCTTGGCATTAGCAAGCATGCCCGCCTCATCCTTTCCGAAGAGCTGAATATTGTCCGGTTCCTTCGGTCTATAGGACTTTTTGATCAGGATAGAACAAGCACTGGTATGATGGCGGGAAGACTTTTGTTTCAGGTGCTCCGACTCCGTCTCGACCCTGTTACCGACGATGGTCTGATGAGCGTCGTCAACAATGCCATCTCCGAGCTTTCGCAGGGCCTTGGATCTGATGATCTAGTAACAGATTACATGTGGGCCCAATTCGAGCGGGGTCCTGTGGATCCTCCTCGTCGGAGATTCTTAATGAACGCGGTGGCATTCAATCAACGCCAGCTCGTCAAGAATGGGACACAGGCCTCGTCGAACCTGTCTGGTGACAGCCTTAACCTGCGTGACGCTAACTTGGTCCTACTAATCGGCGGGGGTTGCGGTGGAAAGGTTACTTACACCTCAATTGGTACCTTTGATTAAACTAACATTGCTTCACCTTCCTAACATTGTCTAGACCACTATCATGAAACAGCTGATTCTTGCGCATCACGGTTCGACATCCTTTACCGCGCTCTATGACACCGAAAGCTTCCTAAAAATGATGGAACGCCAGCTGATAACCTTTTTGGGGGCCGCTATTCAGATTCCTGAATTTTCTGGGGATGATTCGACTCTCAACACTGCGTGGGCTCGATGCAGTATCCACACCATTCGAAATGACTTTGGCAAGCTCACTCCGCTAGGGGAGTTGTCTTCAAAGTCGTTGTCAGAAAGATTACTGGAGCTCCACGATTTCGTTCAGAAAAATATCACAAGCTTTGGGGACTTGTGTTCTTCCGTAGCCTCGATATATTCTGTCTTGTACATGGGCACCATGGGGCTCGAGGCACCGTTGGATAATCTCAAATCTTTATTCGAGGCTCTTCGGGGCATGGTGAATCGTTCCCGTAGCCTTAGCCGTGTAGCCCGTCGACCGGCTTCACTTGTGCCGTCACACCAGGACCTTCTTGGGTCGTACATCCGGACCACCGGAGTCTACCAAAGGTCATTCACCACTCCGGATGATTCATATACTTTCTGGGACTGTGGCGGTCAGCAGTCCGAGAGAAGGAAATGGCCCAACTACTTCCCTCGAACGGACGTCGTGTTATTTGTTGTCTCGTTAATCGAATACCAACGAGTGTTGCTGGAGGATCCTGAGGTAGTGAGTAGATTTTGTTTGGTTGACGTGCTGACCGATCTGAACACGTTTCGGCAGAACGGAATGGACGACTCGCTGGATCTATTCAAAGAGATCTGTACTGCTGCCGGGTTCTCATTAGAACAACTCAGGACATGTCCCCTTGTACGAGGTTTCAACTTTTACTCACAGGGAGATTTGTTCCGTTGACATCCCTTGCGTCCAGATACTCGTTTTCAATCAGATGGATCTGCTGGCGGAGAAACTCGAGAGTTCGCCACTCCAGAATCATTTCCCCGACTACGATGGAGGGTCAGATGCCGATGCCGCCGGCGAGTACATCAAGAACAAGTTCCTCGAGCATGTCTCACCAGAACAGAACGTGTCTGTGCACTTCATGTCGGCATTGAACCCGAAGGACGTGGACGGTAAGTTGATAGTGAATGTGAATCACCGAAGCGAGGCATTTAACGTTCTTTATTTAGCTCTCTTTGCGAAGGTCCAACAGCAATCTATCGTACACAAGTTCACGTCCCAAGGAATTGGGCGGAACTCTCAGACCCCGATTGTGATGGCTTCAAGATATTAGATATTATTATTAGGAAGTATGTACCATGTTTGTTCCCCGAAGGATACCGGTACCTGTTGTAAATTTACAATCTCTACGTCGGACCTTCTGGCCCAATCGGGTTCCGAACGTTGGAGGTATACCACGGCTCAGTGATCAGGAAGACGCCTACACGTTCGAAACTTCGTCGTTCCTTAGCTGGGAGAAAGTGACCCAGATTGCTGGAATAGTAGCTTCGAGTATGTGCACAATAAGTGTATCAATACTGACATCCCTTTTTGGAATGCGTGCATGAGAATGATCAAACAAACAACATTTATGGGCACACAATGAATCCTGGAAGCGAGAGGGGAACGACAATCAGTCCCCGATTCAGCCGAACATATCTCTGGCGCTTACTTACCGGTCCCACAATTCAGGGCTTACAAGTTGGAACCGACACCCTTGAAGACGTCAGTGACACCAAGAGCCTTCACGACAGAAACGACGTCCCCAAACAAGGCGAGAACAGCCTGAATGAGACCTCCAACGAGAGGAAGAACGAGCTTGAGGAGCGAGCAAAGGAGTTGAAGGACCTCGGCGAGGAGAGAACAGACGACACCCTTCTCAACGTCGCTGGCGACTTTCAGGACGAGTGCCAAAGCGGTACAGATGACCTATACCCCATTTAATTCAGCCAGGCCATAAGTAGGTAATGAGAAACTCACGTGGATGAGGGTAGCGATGATCTTGGCGATGTTGAGAATAGAGGACGGTTCCGGTAAAGGAGGATACGCTACCGAGGGTAGCACCGAGGATGCTAGTGACGGAGGGGACAAGGTTGGCGGTGATGGAGGTTACATCCTTGATCGCGACGTTGACGATAACCTTTACTTCTTCGAGGACAGGCTTGATATGCTCGACGGTACAGTTGTCCTTCGTGATATAGTCCGGAGAAGGTTGTGTTAGACTAGAAGGAGGGAGTAGATTCGGACGTACCGAGAAGCTCGATCGCAACGCTGATTCAATGGGCGATAACGTCCACGAGAATGGCGGGGATGGTTTGTTCGTGGCGAACAACGGGAGCGACCTCCTTGACAAGGGGAGTGAGGCCACCCATATCAACGGAGTGAAATCCCTTTTCGGAATGTATGTCTGAGATTGAAGGAAATACAGGTTTCAGCTGTTGCAATAATTGTAGGAACTTTTTCATTTTCTCGGGTTGCTGATTTCTGTTTAGTTGCCAAACAAATCCTAAGGGCCCGATTTGGTATAGCCTTGACTGCAGTCTCAACCTCGAGATTTGTGAGCGAGGATGTAACCACCTTCCCTGTTTCCTACCATCTCATCCTGCAAATGCCACGTACTGGTATTCTTAAGCGAGGTTGTTGCTGAACTGAAGGTTGTGGTCAGAGAAAGCTGGAAAGAGTGGGCCTCCTGCGCGCCGTGGCGCAGCTGTTTGATAGACTACCAAATCAGGTTAGAATTTGTTTGACAACTAAACAAAAATCATGAACGCGAGAAAACGAAAAAGTTCCTACAATTATTGCAACAGCTGTTAGATCCTGGAAAACAACGACGATCGGTTTTTGACTCAGTTAAATATAGCTCTGGCGCATAATCACCTGGCCCGCGACCATCCAGAACTTGTGAACCATTACCGACTTTCATACTGTTGTGTGGCATCATGGTGAGAACGGCACTTGTGTCAGTGCACGTCGACAAAGACATTCAGAACGCGCGTGGAACTTGTACTCATCTCGACTCGAAAGCACCAAACTTGAAGCTCGAACACGTCCGACAGTAAGAGCTTGAACGGCACTGGATACCTGGTTGACGGCCCGACGGCTTGAATATCACCGAGGCGGTGCCGAGCTCCTTGATTCCCCCCCGTCATGTGGCATCCCCATAATCATTGGGCGATTATATCAATATCAATATCTAGCGGCGAGTGCAACAGCTATTTCTACTTCTTGAGCATTCCCCCCTTCCCCTCCCCCCTCCTTCTTCAACGAGCGATGGACGACTCCTCAGAGCTTTTCAGTATCTATTCTTCCATCTCTAGCTCGACTCGAACTACAGTTCCCGGATTGGGTTACCTTTCTGGCAGAGCTATCAAAAGATTGGGAGAAGTTGTTCTGAACGGGGTTGACAACGTCTTGGTCAATAGGCAGCTCGGCCGCATTGAAGCCTCAGTCAAGGCCGACAACGCTTGGCACGAAGACACACCATCTTCAGAGATCAAAGAGATGTGCGGAATCCTACTAGAACTGTCGCAGTACGTACGATTAAAGGTGACCCGGAGAGCTGCGGACTGAACCCAAAGTTTTACAGCCCTGGGTATCCATTCTCCATTCGAACGCGAGCCTTACGGATAATCATGACCCTGGTTGGCTCGATGACTTTCATCGGACTTGCTACCACCATTGTCGATCTCAACTCGACATCTAAGCTTCACAGGCATCTCTGTGATGTTCTCGATTGCCTTTGGGACTCCAAACCCGGAAAGTGCGCCTCCCCTCACATAACCGTTTCTTTCTGTACCCTGTGCTTATCCAGTTAAGTGTACTATAGCTCGTCCAGGCGAGAAGCCGGGGATGAAGCCACAAGAAAAAGATTATCAGCTCTCCGTGCAGCTGGGTATGAATCTTATGTCGCGGCTTTTCCGGGTCAAGCACATCCTTCCAAACTTTTGCTGTCATCGCCCTTCATTCTCTATCTCACCCTTATTGCTATCCTCGGCGATAGCCACCATACCCGCCTCATTCTATCCGAAGAGCTCAATGTTGTCCGTCTCCTACTATCCCTAGAACCTTCGGACAGCGATAGACGGGGCGCCGGCATCACGGCGGGAAGACTCTTCATGGAGGTGCATCGACTTCGGCTCGATTCTGTTGTCGATGACGGTCTAGTGAGGGTAGTCGGGAACGCTATCTTCGAGCTATCATCGAGCCTTCAGGCTAGTGACTCATTAACAGATTATATGTGGGCCCAATTTGAGCGAGGTACTACGGATCCCCCGTCTCATGGGTTCTTGATAAATGCGGTGGCAATCGTTCGGCATCAGCTCCTTAAGGATGGGAAGTACGCCTTTTCAGACTCCTCCAGCGACATTTTTACCATGCGGGATGTCAAGGTCTTACTCATCGGGGGAGGTTGTGGCGGAAAGGTCACTCAGATCTCACTTCGCTTTTCTTATTAGACTGACATCGCTACACATCCTCTAGACCACTATCATGAAACAGTTGATCCTCGCGCGTCACGGGTCGACATCCTTCACCGCACTCTACAACACCGAAAGCTACCTAGAAATGATGGAACGCCAGTTGATAACCTTTTTGGGGGCCGCTATTCGGATTCCTGAATTTTCTGAGGACGATTCAACTCTCAGCCATGTGTGGGCTCGACGTAGTATCCACATCATTCAGAGCGACTTCAACAAGCTCACCCCGCTAGGAGAGTGGTCTGCGAAGTCGTTGTCAGAAAGATTGCTCGAGCTCCATGATTTTGTGCAGGCAAATATCACAAGCTTTGAGGACTTGTGTTCCTCCGTAGCCTCGAGATATTCTGCCTTGTATATGGACACCACGAGGTTCGAGGCACCGTTGCTCGAGGCGCCGTTAGATAATTTCAAGTCTATATTTGAGGCTCTTCGCGGCATGGTGACTCGCTCCCGGGGACGTGGTTCAGAACCGACATCGGCCAAACTCGAACCAACACACCTGGACTTCCTTGGGTGGTACATCCGAACCACTGGAGTTTATCGAGAGTCGTTTACCACTCTCAACAACTCATACACTTTCTGGGACTGTGGCGGTCAGAGATCCGAGAGAAAAAAATGGGTTAACTACTTCCCTCTAACGGACGTTGTTCTGTTTGTTGTCTCATTAATTGAGTATGATCGAGTGCTGCTGGAAGATTATGGAGTGGTGAGTGGGTTTCATCTGATTGGCGTGCTGACCATCTGAATGCACTTTCGGCAGAATGGGATGGACGACTCACTGGAACTATTCGAGGGGCTTTGTACCAGCGCCAAGTCCGGAGCGAAGCAGTTTAGAACATGTCCGGTTGTATGAGGTTTCTTTCATTCACCGGGAATTTCGTTCACTTGACATCCCTCGCGCCCAGATACTCGTATTTAATCAGATGGATCTACTGGCGGAGAAACTCGAGAGTTCACCACTCCAGAATCATTTCCCCGACTACGATGGAGGGCCAGATACTGATGCCGCCCGCAAATACATCAAGAACAAGTTCCTCGAGCATGTCTGCCCAGAACAGAACGTGTCTGTGCACTTCATGTCGGCGTTGAACCCGAAGGACGTGGACGGTAAGTTCATAGTAGATGCGAATCGTCGAAGCGCGGCTTCAACGTTTTTTATTCAGCTCTTTTTGCGAAGGTTGAACAAGAATATATCATACACAAAGTCAAGACCCGAGAAATTCGGTGGAACTCTCAGGCCTCGATTGGGATAGCTTCAAGATAGAATCTCTACGTTGGAACTTCTCGCCCAATCGAGTTCCGTTGAAGGTGTACCATAACTCAGTGATCAGGAAGATACCTGCATGTTCGAAACTTAGTTGGGAGAAAGTAGCTCAGATTGCTGAAATAGTAGCTTCGAATCCGTATACAATAGGTTTATCAATACTTACATCCCTTTTTGGAATGCGTACATGCGAATGATCAAATAAACAACATTTATGGGCACAGAATAGATTCTGGAGAATAACGATAATCAGTCCCCGACTCAGTTGACTATATTTCTGACGCCTACTCACCGGTCTCACAATTCAAGGCTTACAAGTTGAGACCGACCGCCTTGAAGAGGTCGGTGACACCGAGAGTCTTCACGACGGAAACGACGTCTCCAACCAAGGGGAGAACAGCCTGAACGAGACCTCCAACGAGAGGGAGAACGAGCTTGAGGAGCGAGCAAAGGAGTTGAAGGACCTCAGCGAGGAGGGAACAGACAACATCCTTCTCGACGTCGCTGACAACTTTCAGGACGAGTGTGAAAGCGGTGCAGATGACCTAGACAATACCCGATTTAGTTTCAGCCCACATGGGTAGGTGATGGATGAGGAACTCACGTGGATGAGGGCAGCGACGATCTTAGCGATGTCGAGGATAGAGAGGACGGTTCCAGCAAGGGAGAACACGCTACCGAGGGTAGCACCGAGGATTCCAGTGACGGAGGGGACAAGGTTGGCGGTGATGGAGGTTACATCTTTGATCGCGACGTTGATGATAACCTTTACTTCTTCGAGGACAGGTTTGATATGCTCGACGGTACAGTTGTCCTTCGTGATATAGTCTAGAGAAAGGATGTGTTAGACTAGGATACAAGCAGAAGGAGGGAGTAGACTCGGACATACTGAGAGGCTCGATCGCAACGCTAATTTGAGCGGTGACGTCCACAAGGATGGCGGGGATGGTTTGTTCGTGGCGAACAACGGGAGCAATGCCCTTGACAAGGGGAGTGACGCCACCCACAAGTCCAAGAGCATTGCCGGCCACATTGTCAACATTAACAATGGGGGCAGCTAGAGAAACGGCGGCGGCAGCCAAAGTAGCGAAGAAGGAGAAGGAACGCATTGTTGATTGTAGGAGAGAAAAGACTGTAGGAGTTTGGTCAAAAAAGAGTGTGGGGGAGTGAGAGCCTCGGGACGAGATGAGATGGAGAAAAACCGTGCAAATGTTGGAGCCTTTATAGGTCTGAGCAGCGAGTACAGTATAGGGCGAAACCTAGGAGGTTGGCAACGCAACTCTAACTCCGGAAAGCGATCTCTCATCGGAAACTGAATTTTTACACCCTCAGTCCGTGAAACGCGTTCCCCCTCCATTCATGAGCCACAGGAAGCATGAGGGTGGCTTGGCCATGAAGATTCGAAAAAAGTCCCCGAGCCCCTCAACTCCGGCGTGAGATGGACACAGGAGCTTGTTTTCATGACGCGGTGAAGGGGCTAGTAAGGAGAGCTCTCCTCAAGGTCGCTCCACTCTGTCGTCTCCATCTGGGCTGCACCCATTTTCGTCAATGTTTGAGTTGATGTTTGAGTAGCATCTGGGACACGTCTCAGCGTATCGGTGAGTACGGCTGCTTCATGCTGGACACTGGGACTGATTCACGATCAGCAATGGGCAGTCGTTTTACCCCAGAAGTCGGGATCAAAGGACCATCTGCTAGCCTCGTAGAGATCGGAAACATCAAAAGGGTGCCCGTCAATCTCTTCATCGTCATGATCGACTGTAGCTTTCCGTCACCGGAGACGAGAGCAAGCATCTTCACCAATGTTAAACACAAAGATTGTCCACCGCACTCGGATTTAATGAGATACGAACTCACCATCTCCAGTGCGACGCGACCCTCGAGGAACAGTCGAAGTACAAGGAATTACTTGGTACCAATCTCCTGATATTCGAATGAACATTGGCTGTGGATTGCGAAGGATTGACCGCCAGTTAGCTGTATGATAGGAGCTCATGATACCCTATATTTCAATAACTCGGTATTCAGAGAGCAATAGCCTTCAGTGTTATACACACCGATGTCGAATTGAAATCCTTTCCCCTGTCAGGATTTGGCATAGCTCCACATCTCACCTCCTCAATGCCTCCTCTACTTAGGGAGTAGTGTATTTTATTAGAGTTTTCGCGCTTGTTCCTTGGGTGATTCAACAGCTGTACTTGTGAGTCGCGACATGAAGGAAGGAGGTAAGTAAGGAGGTCTGAATCCGTGTGATGCCAGTGCTTTGCCGAAGGACGTCATCCTGAGCGGAATTGCCTCATTTTCTCACGCTCGCAAATTTGCCTCGGACCTCGTCCGCTCAACTGTTGTTGGCTATTGTTCCCTTCTTCCCACCACGATGTCGCTCAATTCGTTGCTCGTTGGCCAACATTCCCGCTTTCCCTCATCGTCCAAGTTTTTGCCTCTACCATCGTCTTCATAGAAAGGTTTTCATAGAAACTGGAAACCCGTACGAAGTCCTTTTTTCCTGTCTGTCGCCCAAAACTGAAACCTGTTTTAGTCCAGTCGTCGTTCGACTTACCAGTGACCATAGGCGTCAGTGCCGTAGCAAGCCCAAGCCAGTACCTCTTCGACTCCCTGTCATCCCCAATCGACTGGCCTGAGGACTGCAACACACTGCGTACCTACAGTTTCGAACGTTCGTCGAATTCGCAGCATACCCTTTTTGTCGACAACATCCCTACTGGCCCGACATGGCTTACCTGCCGCTCTCATCTATCGCGGCTGTCATTGCCCTCCTGACTCGGGGAATGACTCGGGAACTCGCTTGTTTCCATTGGTGGACGTTGCCGTAGCAATTTCCAGCGGAAATGAGGGAGAGGAGCGTTTCAGAGCGGTACGATGGGCATTCTGAGGAAGAGACCAGGAGTGTTGTATGCGGTCATGGCGACCTTGGACGGAGCTTTCCGATGTGAGGTTGTGTAACAAAGAGAGGGACAGTGGAAGGAAATTGCGGTTGAGAAAACCTATTCCGTTTCCGGAATGGATGCAGTGGCCATAAAACCGACCTTGTCATGTGCAACCTTCTAAACGTTGAATCATTATCGCCACATACTTCCTCCTTTTCTTCTCTAGCCATGATGAACAATCTGTCGTCAATGTGGAGGCCGCTTACTATCCTC